>JAECUM010043235.1:0-30700 GCA_016617855.1 Megalonaias nervosa
TAAGAGAGAGAGAGAGAGAGAGAGAGAGAGAGAGAGAGAGGTGGTTTATATGGTTAAATATGTTCACGAAGAAAGTACAATTGTAGTTTTTTTTTAAATGTTTGCATGTCGACATGTATATAGTAGCAGACTAGTATATGTATTTATAAATTCTCGGTGCATTGTGAACCATTAATTACAAAACATTTTATGTCTATTAAATTGAAATTAAATGTCGTGTAGAGAGCTGTAAGTTATAGACATTGATCTTTTTTTACACTTTAGTATCATTTAGATAAAGTTATTTTTCCAAATGCAATAAGATCTTTCATGGTTAACGTCTCGATTTTCATTGTCGTCCTTTCTCTATCTCTCCTAGTCCGTCTGGCTTTCTACCACCTTCTATCTATTTTGTTTTCTGTTGTCACTTTTGTATCCTGTTTTAGTTCTGGTGCCGTATTCTGGAGGCCTTTCTGTACACAAAACTCCAGAACAGAGACGGAAACAGAAATTTAATGACTTAACTAACCTCCGTAATTATCAGTGCATGCTAAATTCCAACGACATAGATACATTACATGTAATTAATTTAAGTTTGCTTTCTTTTACTATGGGCTTGCTTTTCATGCTTAGAACTTTCGTTTCATTAGTCTGTCTCACTAATCCATTAAAAAGATAAAAAGACAACAGAAACTTAATAGTAATCATGATAAAATTTTAATCAGGTAATTTCGCGCCAGTAATAGCCTCCATTTCTGGTTCAAATGGAAACTACGAAAACCAAAATTGTACGTTGATGATTGGGTAAGCATAAATGAAAAGAAAGTAAACAGCTTCTCAAAGATGTTAGATGTACCTAATGGTAAAATATTTCCAATTAAACCCTTTATTTAAATTTTTTATTGTATTGCACATAAAGTTAGCATCATGCAAACCGTACTATGTATAAAAAGTATTCTCGTTTGAAGTTTTCATAATCTTCCAAAGATAGTATCTCAATATACTATTTCATTTGAATACCAATCTTTGTTAGTATCAAGTTATTACAGCCATATAGAGAAAATTCAAAACTAATTCTACGAATTTCAAATACTGAACAAAATAATTCTGATGAAATTTACTTCTGTGCGTCACTTGTAAGCTTACTACCAAATGCCATCGCGATGATCTGAGTAAATATTTAATATAAATAGATAAAAGAAAAAAAGCCAGAGAGAAAAATTAATCAATCAACTGTAAGAATTTAAGTTAGTGAGATATAAATTATCTGTCACGTTTACGGAAAACACTGAAATTGTTCTTGGATTAATTTATAATCATAACAACAGAAGGATTTTAAGAGATCGTCTCCAGTTTTAATTGCTTGCATCGTGCTAATGAAAAAAAAAATGTCATTGAACGATTCGCTAAAATCTTAACTGACTTTTATTCATTAATATTATGATTGTCTTCCTGAGAGATCAAAGTTTTGATTTTTGTAAACGTGAACATATTATGTCTTAGAAATAATACCATCATTTTCCTTTACAATCTGGGTGGCATTTGTTTTTGTTTTGCTGTAAAAGTAAAGTGAAATGAAGGATAACATTATTTTGCCATATTACGACATAAGAATATAATCAATCTGAATAAAATCAAATCCCCGCTGTTATACATGAACATCTGTCAACGACCGCTTAGGGGTCATGTTCTGGTAACCTATGTGATTACCATAATCGCTAATTTTATCAACCAATCATATGAAGTCTAATATCTTAGCGTTTGGAGACAGAGCACTGTGGATGAAGAGCATGAATGTGTACCGAACGATTTTATTCACTTTCATATTTTTTTAAAGCTGCATTTCCATTGGCTAATTCAAAGTTCACCAGAACATGTCCCTTAAGCGGTTTCGTCAGATCTTCACGTAGGACAGCGGAGATCTGATTTTAATCAGACTGAGTATATAATTCCCCCCTCCCACACCCACGCTTCCGAATTAAAGACTTTTCAAATCAAATATTTTGTGGAACATGTACAAACTGTACCTTGAGTATTTTAAACCCCCATCCTTTTTGACCGTAAGGGAAACTTATGGCTCTATGACAAGCAAACCATAGCATCTACTAATACAAAGGCGTAAGGCATCGCGTAATTTAAAGGTACTCTGGAAGTTCTTTGGACTTCGACGATTAAAAGAATATAATGCCGCAAAAAATCATACGCAAATGCATATTATTAGAATTACAATATTTTAAAACTATTTTTCATAATATTTTCGGCATACGCTAAAAAAACAAAAAAACTAATTAGCATGGGATAGGCGTCAGCATTAAGTGACATGCTAATGAGAAAGCGTGGTCATCTGGGCTCTGACAATTGACCCATCATTGCTTCTTTGTAATGAATATATTAAAAGTATTCCGGCTCACTGCTCAACCCTGCATAGCTTTTGATTCCCCACCCTATCTACTATCTACCCTCCCCCCCCCTTTATAGCCATATAACAAGGTTTCGCTATTTGCAGAGGAAATAATTGAGAAGGTATTTGTGTGTTGAATATCACTTTTTTCGAGGTAGTCATGAGTTAAATGTGAAGATTCGCCTCCTAGATTGATTTAAGAAAGGAAACATTTTGAAAATATTGTGTCATTTAGCTTGCATTTAAATGAAAAACATCAAATAGATACACACGTTTATACGTATAAAAACATGAACACAAACATATGAAATAAAATATACTACGACGTATGGTTATTTTGCAACTGGCACAAGAAGAAGGAAATGCATAAAACTAATGAAAACCAAATGCCTTTTTAGTCTCGTTTGTCAGGTACGCAGCCGGCAAACCCTTTTGCAGATTCACTTTAACGTATTCTCCTGGCTTGTCTCCATTCAGAATTCTCTTAATCTGAGATAGTCTCGTGAACGCGTTTGTGAGAGTGCGTTTAGTAGTTATTTTCATAATGATTTGTGGTCTACATGTAGGTTTAGCTTTAAGCATTTGCAACCCGTTATCTTTTGGGGTAAGTAGAGTGATGTAGTGTTTGGACCAGTTTTCCTCTGGGCCGCTGATAAATTTTTTTTTTTTTAATCACACACCCTGGATGACATACTACTTCCGGGTCTGCTTAATCTTGGCTACCTCAAAACCAAGGTCATTCAATGAACATGACGTTAGATGATGTCTTTTATTTTATTATTTTTTTGTACCATTTATTAATAAAAACCAGGACCGTCAGATACATTCTCTGCCTATAACTCTCACTTTTTTTAAACAAACATTACTACAACGAGTATACTTTACTTTAAAAGCGTCTATTGTGACCTAAACATTTCCATTGGCTTCTGTTGCAGAATTGTAACTGTAAAGAGTCCATCCCCTTACAAAAGAAAAGTTTGCACTGAATGGAATCTCCTGCTGCACTGGTCAAATTATGTACTAATTTTGTACTAATGCCCTCCACCTAATAAAATAGTATGACAATATTTTCTTGGTCTTCTTTGTAGAAGAAAGAATCACATACACTGTATTAGATAACAAAACAACAATTATCTTGAGGTAAAAGATAACAGAAATCTCAGGTCCACCCCCTTCCTCCTTCCGAAATAAGTAAAAAATGTCAATTGTCATGTATCTTACTATTTTATTGTATTTTAACAAGTTATAATTTGTTAGTCATTTGCATCACAAAATAATATAAATAGGACATACACTGGGTAACTTAGAGTAGATCCATACATACTAACACGTCTTTTCTTTGCTGAATTCAAAGACAAATGAACCCCAGACACTTCTAAATGCAGACGATACAACCTTCCACTTAAATGTTCACCTTGCAACTGTTTTAAGGTCGAATAACAACTAGATTAGGCCCCGAGTGGCCGAGTGGTCTAAAGTGTCCATCGTTACGGATCACTGCCATCTCACCTCTGTCTGCGTGGGTTCGAGTCTCGGGCTCGGCCAATGTGGGTATGTGAGAAAGCTTGCCGGTAGCTTCTCGTGGGTCGGTGGTTCTTTCCGGGGGTTTTCCAGGTTCTTCATCCACCATTTATACTGGCCGCCATATATAGCTTATCTTGTGCTGAAAAATGGCGTTAAACCCTATAACAACAACAACAACAACTAGATTAGAGCACCTTTGGGAAAATCAAAGATTCAACGTCCATAGATAATAAGAGAATGAGGAAATAGTCTGAATTGCTTTCGATGTGGCGTTATTTAGTATCAACGAGGGCAAGCAATATCGATTGAAGGTAAGGAGAAACACTGAACTCGAAGTAGAGATTTGGTTTTCGATTATGTTGATTTTAATGGCAGGTTTTGCACATTATTGACTATAATGCCAAATAAATTCGGAGTTAATTGCATTTGCCAAGGATATATAGAGGCAGTTGACTCGAGTTGGCCTTGGCGTGTTTCAAACCCGCGACCCTAATATTACGAGTTCGAAGCTCTACCAGCTGAGCAACACAACTCCCACTATATATATATATATATATATATATATATATATATATATATATATATATATATATATATATATATATATATATATATATATATATATATATATATATATATATATATATATATATATATATAATTTATTTCCATCGAAGAGTAATATTAAATTTCGTTAAGATTTTCAGGCTTTTGAGGGATGTGGTTTGCATGCCATTGTTTTCTCGAAATAGTTGTTTTTGTTCCTGTGTTACCCAAAAGTGACCAGCATAATTTGCTTTTGGTAACTAAATCTTGATAACGAGTCTAATTTACAAATTCCCTAATGTAAGGAAAAACTGACGCAAATAATATTTCGAGATGAATTCAAATCCTTTGTAGAGGTTTTGTGCGACTGAAGCGCTGCTGTAGGAAAGTTACTGATGTTGGCGGTTCAACCCTGAAATATCAACAATTTCGTAAATAGTTCAACAAATCGTGGAAAATTTCAAACTTAACGTCAGGCATTGCAATATAATGAAAATATATAACTGCTTATATGTTCAATTATCTAGTTTACATGTATAAATTTAATATTCATGAAAACATCACAATCGTATGCATTCACGAGAATACGCGTCTGGCCCTTCCGAAAATCGCACAGTTTAACTTGTACCAAAACATCGGACTTAATTCCAAATGAACAACAAACCCTTTTGTCATGACGTCATTGCGGCCATATTGATTTACAACTGACAGACTTGACTAAATTTAATATAGAGATTGACAAGATTTTAATAAAATAAATTTAATCTAACAAATTATGAAAGAACTTCCGTCAGTGTTCTAAATTAGTAAACTGTGTGTGTGTCTGTGTGTATTTATTTTGTCATTGTATGACTTTCTGAACAGACATTCTTAGTCAGTTTATATAGGACACCTGCGATATTTTACTCCATACATGTAAATTTATTACAAGCAAGACGTTAAATCGTCAGCTAGTAACCTTAATGAAAGGAGTCTTTTTTATTGTCTCATAATAGAATCTACCTGAGACTTAACACTGGTGTTGCATGTATGGCATTAAATCGTCTCTCAAGTAAATTCCATTTTTCTTAATTGATATAATGGGGAAAGGAGAATTGAAAGCATGTGACAGAACAATTCATGTTCTTATAGAAGATTCGATGCTTATTATATTTACAGTAGCGAATTCCTCGCCACTCCTCCAAAGTGCTGGAAAGTTTTCTTAAGTCCCAACTCACTTCTAAACAAATAGGTCTACAAGAGGGTGCCGAGACGACATTTCCACAAGGTCTTCTCGAGTCTCTATCACTGTTTGCAACATCTACAACTGCAGCTGTATTGTGGTATTAACGATGATATTAAGGTGTCCTTACTGTTTCACCCATTTATCTGACACTCTTTACTTTTCAACAGTTTGTAACGGTTATTAAAACGCTTGTTATATATATATGCTCTCAAAGTCGATAAAGAAGCGCACCTTGGCATCGACAAAGTTTTAAAGAACGAAAACTAGTGTACCAGTCTGATGAAAGATGCCTATCATCAAAGTCGTCAGTCTATCTACAAACTACCCGTCGAGAGTCCTTCGCTCCACTTAATGACAAATTGATGAAGTCAACTAAATTCGACAACAGGGAACAGGCGCAGGAATGGGGAGCGGAGTTATCGAGGGATATCGTAACGTGTGAGCATAGCTAAGCCCACCAAAGCCTCTGTGTAAACGCTTTGGATTAAAACTGACAATTAGGGTCTTAACTTCCTTAAATCAATCCCCAACAACCGTCAATCAAAATGAGATATTTTTGAGCCATATTAAGACTGTTTTACTCAGTTACATAAGGTTCGCTCTCTCCCTCTAGTTCCTAAAATAATAATAATAATAATAATAATAATAATAATAATAACAATAACAATAATGGTTCATAAAGTTAGGAGCTTATCTATCCATCTACGGACCCACTCATTAATTAATTAATTCATCACCGTATGCATGTATGTATGTATGTATGTATGTATGTATGTATGTATGTGTGTGTGTGTGTGTGCGTGTGTGTGTGTGTGTGTGTGTGTGTGCTGCTATTGTTGTAAAGTTTAACGCCATTTTTCAGCACAAGATAGGCTATACATGGCGGCCAGTATAAATGGTGGAGGAAGAACCCGGAAAACCCCAGAAAGAACCACAGACCCACGAGAAGCTACTGGCAATGTATGTATGCATGTATGTATGTATCAATGTATGTATGTATGTATGCATGTATGTATGTATGTATGTATATATGTATGTATGTTGTTACTGTTTTGGGTTTGGAAACATTTCTCAGCACATGACAGGCTATATACATGGCGGCCATCATATCTGGTGGTGAAAGAACCTTAAAAAATCACGGGAAGAAACACTGACCCACTGGAAGCTACTGGCAAGCTCTCTCACATACCCACGCTGGCTGAGCCTGAGACTCGAACCCTCGCAGACAGAGGTGAGATGTCAGTGATCTGTAAAGGCGAGCACCTTAGACCACTTGGCCGTCCGGGGCTCCACGTTCATCATATGTAGATATGTATAACTGTAGTTATGTGCGTGTATACATGTATGTACTTATCTGCTGATGCAGATTCTTTTCTTAAGCGCATGTAAAGAGTCAGTTAAGTGAGTTCTATACACGTACCACATGATGCATCATTGTACAAACTAATTAAAAACAGGATCTGGTTCTGATATTTCATGACATGATAGAACTGTTATAGCTGTTTTATTTATCTGAAGTTATCTTTAATTGGTAAATGATTTTATCATTGCTTTGATTAGGATACAGTAAAAGTAAAAGTCTGTTTATTCAGGAAACATCAACGTGTCCAGTTCCTTTGACACAAATCTCATTGAAATTTTGTGGGAAATCTCTGTAAATTTTTAACACAGAGCCGCTGCAAAATGCGTCCTATCGTATGTACTTTGAGCAAAACGAGCACCCAAGTAAAAGTACCGTTGACACAGAGCTGTCGTCCCATAATGCTCTGACAGATGTGGGCACACGCATTATATCCTATCGATGATTTTAAGCGCACCTTGTAGAAACTGATCTGATAGCGCATAATGTGAAGGTAGATCTGGTTCCACCTAATCGGAATTGAATCTGCGTTATAAATGGATACATACGGTAGTTATCATAATGAGTTTATATGCAGGTTGTATAAATAAAAGACCCGATAACATCGATCAAATATTTGAATTTAATTCCTCTAAATGGATCGTGCCCGCCTTTCCTGTCGAGTAAAGATTAGATAATTCAAACAGAATTTAATAGGCTGGCGATAGTCTTCTTTCTTAATCCGCGAATATCTTAGTTCGCACCGATAGTGAAAGGTGCCTTTTGTTCAACATCTCTGCGACATCTTCATGTCCCAAACTGAAGAACACGTGTTACCTTGCTCTATAAATAAGTTTGGGAATAAAGAGCCAGCTATATGACTCTTCCGTAAAACGAACGCCAGAATGCACAAGAATGAATATCAAATTGACTAAAAGAAAGCAACGAGTGTAAGACACAATCTCAATAATAACGTTTGGACAAATTAAAGTTAAATCATGAAATCGAACCGTCGAAAAGCCCATCAAATGAAAACATATGGTCTCTTACTCTGTAATTTGTTTATTTCCTCTAATGAGTATTCATTGATGCGTTTGTACCCCTTGCCAACAAGGTGACGTGCATACATAAAGGTTCGCTGTGTAGGGCATTTCAATGAAGAACTTAAAGATTGCTTTGTGTCTTTAAACATAGGAAAAGAGGTTAAAAGTCACATCATGAATCTAAATCTGCAACCCACCCACCCCTTTTGTCTCGAAAATTCAAGAAGTCAAAAAGATAAGACCGTTGTCAAACGAAAAGAAGCCCGCTTGAAAAGTGGATATGCTTACGTGCATGACAACCTGCACATCCATGAATTCATTCATGATTTCACAACAGATATGATGGGAAACAGAGATATGCCAAACGTTACGAGCTGTTTTGTTTGTCATCAAAGCATTCTAAGCAAATTAACTAAATATAGCTTAACTACAGATCGTACACTTACTTCGTTACAGTTAATATAACAGCAAACATTGTGCGATACCTACATTCAGAAGGGTCTCACCTGCCAACAGCGGTATAATATATACGTAAAACGTTTTGAAAATATTGAAAACAAAAGCTACGATTGCTTCCTTTGCTGCTGCCAAGAAAGTGATAGTAATGTCTACATATTCTATTGAAGCAGGTGATCCAGTCTTACTGCATCACGTGGTTATACCAGCATATTCTTTTCGCCAAATCCTCGTCAAAACATGGTACTGCCTCTTGCATAGTTGTTTCTCCTTAACACTTTTTTTTTTCTAAAAGGAGACGACGGGTTGTTTAATGGTTTATCAAATTAGTCAAAACCAAAAGAATTTATTATTCGATAGTTTATGGGAAAATTCTGCCTCGATGCACCAAGAATCCATGACAGTTGCTAAATTGGAAGGTTCCCAAAACCTCACACGGAAGCGTGGGGTTGTATCATCAGCGTTGTAATAAAGCTGTTTCGTGCTCAATTACTATCGAAATCACCCATGAAATCATTAGCAAACAGCGTTATGATCTTCAATGTCAAATAATGTTGAAAATGAGGCACGATAATATTGGGCCTCGGGCATGTCTTGTTAACTCGGTAATAGTCTGCCTTCACATCCCAACATTGCCGATAATCAATTACTTCTGTTGTAATGATTTGGAATCACACCCTTCTGACAGAGTTTGAAAGGGCAAATTGTCATCCACTACCAACGCTCGGAGGAGAGATGCTTTCTCTCACCTATAATTGATTACAACACTCCATAATTTGTCTATTACATTGATATATTAATCAGTTAAAAATAATTGATATTTGATGTTGGTCATGAGAAAGCGACTTCATAGTTATTAAGACATCAATATATAGGGGGTACGTATATACTCACCGGTTGAAGCTATTGACACTGTTGATACGGAATTATATTTTCCGTAAAGTAGATAAAGGAAACAGGGAAATATATGGTAAAAGATAGAGATAAAAGTTTAACTGCGACTTTCATGAATACAAAATATATTTTAATTCGAATTTGGAAGTTAGAAAATTTTCACCACTGGTTCGAAACAGACAGTTGCGCCTATATACATTTTTAATTTCAAATATATTTTATTTAACAGCCTTTTCTCTTACTAAAAATAGCAAAAACATTTAGGTCGCAAGAAAGTTATCATTACAATGCTTGTTGACGGATTCCTTTTTATTCTTTTGGGACTACATATATGGATATAATTGGTTAACGAATCATACAAAGTAAATTTAGCCTCTTTTCTTAATGGTCCTAACAAATGTTACTCAAAATCAAACCAATTCGGATTGAGCGTAGCAAAGACCTCTCGTCATAACGAAAATTTCCAACACAGGTCGCTCGCCACTCATTGGTTGAGTACATCACGTTCAAATAAGAGCCAAATTTCTGCGATAGGATGCGATTCTATTGCACTCTCTTTCTCAGTTAGTTTTTGAACCAGACAATGGGTTAGCTCTGTTGCGGCGGTAGAAAGGCGGTGTTTTGTCTTGGTATGGAGGAGAATAATGCTATTATCAACATGAACCGGCAATGATCTTTAAAATAATATATGAATTGTTTGTTAAATTTGGATAGAAGTTAAATAACGTCTTCTTCAAATTGTTTTTAATGAAAAAGGAAGTGAAAAGATTATTTCCTTCAATATTTCCACATTTCTGAAATTTAACATATCTATATGAAATGGTCCAGACGTCTAAAAGCTTTCTTCAGAGTTATTTTACAACAAAATCTCCTTTTGTTGCATATCAAATAACAACGAAAAATGAACCCCACCTTTTCCGCATGATGTCAAAGAATTTGCTGTAAACCTTAACATATAGATGCTGTATCTTTTCTTTCTTTTGAAAAAAAAATGTACAAGATATATTCCTTAGATACTTTTAAAGAAAAAATTAACACCTTATAATCGTCTCCAAGTAAACATGTCATATGTAAACATTTGTCCTTTCTTAAGGAGCTGTCTGGAAAGCTTCTTCTAAATAATCCAGTTAAAATATATTTATGCAAATCGAGAAAAAGAAACAAGAACTATTTCTCAAAAAGCGTCATGCTTTTCTTACAAGAAGCAGAAACTTGAAGCCATATACACAAACATATAAAAATATGATAAAGTAACTTGCACTATTTTGACATTGCTGGGCGTTTTGAGAATTTGCAATGTGCGCAAGACGATTTTGTAATATATAGTGTCTTGTGCGAAAAGTCAGATGGACGTATTATGTTCTGACATCTTCGACTTAAAAACGAATCCGAATAGGTTTCCAACAACTTATAAATAAGTACCTAAATGCTTAACAAGTGAGTCTTTGCAAATAAAATATGCAATCTCTAACTTTCCAAAAGCTTAGAATTACGCATTTACCCCAGGAACGATGGAGAGGGTTTTGGGTTCATTTGGAAAAAAGGATTGTGGTACAGTTCGGGACAAACTCCTCTCTCAGATTCATTAAAATAGCTTTGCTCGCTGTTTTTTCCACCTATCTGCATGAAGGCAAGCCCAAGGTTAGACTCCGGCAAGTCTCAGCGAGGGATGTTCCTGATGATAAAATCTTCCATGACAGTTGTATTGTGACATGCTCTCTCAAAGTTGTGATATGTTTGCCCTGTTAGTTTACCTGCCGAACGTCTGTTGGCGCAGAAAGGTAGTCGTTCGGAATCTAGCTAATCCAAGTCTTTATACACATGGGAATCAATCTGCCATTCTAGTGGGCCATCGGTCCTGTCATCGGTGACCTTACATTGCCAGAGACCGAGTTCGTGCGGTTACGGCTTTCGTCTAAGGAATGAGAAGAAGACGGATGCAAAAATAAGCGATCGGAATGAGACAGGTTTGAGGGAAAGTCGGTATTGAAAAATTATCTTTAGCTCGTGGAAATGTAATAATTTGTGAGACAGTATGAGCCAGCAATGACAACTTGAGATGTACCAATGGTAACATCTTGGTATTTGGAAAGGCCTTGGAGAGAGAGAGAGAGAGAGAGAGAGAGAGAGAGAGAGAGAGAGAGAGAGAGAGATTATTACAGTTTAGAAACAAGTGCTTATCTAAAAAAAAATAGACACATTAAGCGTAATAAATAACATTTAAACATCTCGCATAACTATATTGTAATATGAAACTGATTTTATATATAGGATACTGGGACTATAGGATTAGCCACTGCTATATACATGTATTAAATAACAGGGCATGGATCAGCCGCTTCTATATACTTGAACCAAGTAACAGTGACTACTGGCTTTCACAAGACCTTATATTGTCCAGATTATACAGAAAGTACAGGTCATAGACAGTATCATTTAAATTGTACAATTATGAAAACGGCAGTAATGTAGACTTTATTTCAGCGTGTAAATTCAATTTCTAATCTAGGCATTCTAAACATACTCTATTTTCAGGAAAATAATACAATGAGTAATTGATGGTGTCACATTTGATACATGCAGTTACACAATTATATCGCATGTACACACAATCAATCAGTTCAGTAAGTATGCCGATATTTGTACACTAATATTTGTTTTCTAAAATTGCTAATTTTGCCATATATAATGATAATGTTATCTTTAAAATATATGTATGTTAACCATATTTCTTTTACTATTCTCTCTCTCTCTCTCTCTCTCTCTCTCTCTCTCTCTCTCTCTCTCTCTCTCTCTCTTAACGTCTTTCCTTACATTTTAAAGTGACAAAAATAATTTTCTGGAAGTATGTTCATTTTTGTTTTATGGTTGACATATTGTACCAATATCTATGTATTACAAGCAGAAACCAAGAACCAAAAAAAAAAAAAACATAAAATTGAATCAGCACTAAAGCTATATACTTACGTATATATATACACATATATATAAAGAAAGAAAAAAAAATATTATAAGGAAACAAACAGAAACCGAGGTTATACAGCCATGAATTTGCTCTTAATTACAAGTCAATATCAATGAAGAATATTAATGAAATTAATCGTGTAGAGAGATTAATATGGATAATTTTGCCCATTGGGTAAAACCCATATTAGCTAGCCAAGTTTATGATATGTTTACTCTTTCTACACCTTGGCGGATCGAGCAGATATCTTATGTGCTTCGGGGTCTGTGAATTTCAAGCCACCGCATCCAATCAAAATTAGTTGTTCAGATCTGAACACTGTTCCTACATGATAGAGACAAGGGGAGCACACAACTTTAATGAATTTCTAGACTGGTTCTCTCTTTTAAACAGCTTCACATAGGAATACAATTGGTGACGGTGAGAACCAAAAGGTAGCTAATACAATATATATGACATATGGACAAGCAATTTGTAGACGAGTTCCACTGAAACAATGAAATAGCCATGCTAAATTCTGCAGTCATTTCAAACAAGGAATCTCCACACGTTTCGATGAATCGACATTAGTGAGGAAATCATATTTTAATTTGCAGTTTCCAGATTTCCGGGCTCCTGCGATGATGTTACGGGATATTTAGCGCCTTACTAGGATGCCATATTGGGTTTCAACTAGACCCGTTATCAAATGATGCCCCTGACTTGTAGCTTTATTTATTTACTTGCAATTTATAATGATGACTTTACGTCATAGATTAAAACGGAACAGCTATGTCAGGGGATTATCTCGTTTAAACAAGGCCAACAGCGGGGATGGAGATACAGTTGATATTCTTCTAAGAAAAGAAGGTTACATTTGAAGGGTAAGAAGACGGCGCAGACGAAACACAGTAAACATACCTGATTTGCCATTATCGAATTATGACAGAACTATTTGATTAACTACGCGCCCTGCGTTTCTGTAACCATCACGTTTGCTTCTTACGGAAATGAATTTGGTCTTTATGTGTCAATCATAGGGTACTGTGTCACAGATACGATACAGTACTGTAAAAAAAAGAGTCTTTGAAACTGAAGCCAAGATCAAGTAAAATCTCCAGACATGAAACCGAAGTGTAGCCGGGGAGGGTGGGTGGGTGGGGCGACATTTTTTTTAAAAACGTGTTTAAGGGACTTGCAGTTTTGTGTTCATAGGCGTTCAGACTAGCGTAGATGGGGCGCCAGCTTGCCTCTGTATTACCGCCAACACCCTTTTCAATTTGTAATATTTTGGAAGGGTTGATAGTTGTAATGTTCTCTTGTTCCCTTGTTGATAACTTTGTGTCGCTTTTATGTAATTTATGTAATTTTATCCGGCCTTTAACAGACGACCAAGATGGCGTCACATCTCTAACTCGATGGTGGCCAAAAATAGGGGATATATGATTGGAAGCGGGGAATAAATAAACATAATAAAAAAAACTGCAATCAATTTAAAATATTTTTCATCATGATGTAAAAAGGAAAAGTTTAGTTATTGTTTGTTTATTATTTACAACTGTTATTGAACTGACAAACTTAATTAGTTTTAATTAAAAATCAATTAAAACCAAAAGTAAAATAAAGTTCTTGGGCTTTGTTATTCTGCCAGCCAAGTACTAATACAAATGGCTAAATGTATTACGTAGCTCCTGGAAAAGCTGAAGGGATTAATTTTGTACTATTGTAATGCAAAATCTTCGAAATGTGTTGCGTGTTGCTATTTATGTGAGATTAAATTATTTTCTCATTTTCCTACTCTCTATAATTTAAGATTGAATTTTACAATTAAACAGAAAAATTATGGTATAGTTTTTGTAATCCTAACCACACTCAGAGCGAAGCTATAAAAAATTATTACAACATTACAGAGATTCAGATTATATGCACAGACAGTTAAGTGGACTGTAAAGCAGCGTGAAATGTGTAATGATCCATTTCTGAGATATGATGTACAACAAAGAAGACAAGAAAAACAATTATTTTTGTTACAAATTGAAACTTCATCATCGATGAGCGCACCCCCTCTCTCTCTCTCTTCAAATATTCTTAAGAATAAACTAGTGAAACAATGACAGCGAAATGCATATTGATTAGGGATAGTTTTGTTCCTTATAATATCCTAACGTACACCAGTAAGTAGAGAATAAAAAAGATGTTGGATGGCACTTTGGTATAATCGATGGAAAGTATGATTTAGGACTGGTTCCTTCCACATTCTTAGAAGTTTAAAGATCTTTTAAGTTTTAAATTTGTTATTTTTACATTTGCCAACGGTTTTCAAACTTCAGTTATAGTATATATTCTTTTTATTATATTATGTTTCGCTCTGGGCCCTGTTCCAAGTGGAATTCTTTAAGAAGTCTCTCCTCGCTCGGGGTACCGCCCCGCGCTCAGCATGAAAGCTTCCTAATGCTTTTAAAATGCATACGTCCACACCTAGGATATTTATTTACAAATCAATACATAAAGTCCACGGCCAAGAGATGGGATCATTTTAGTGACAGAACAACATGTTTATCTGACGGATATGACACCGTACGTACCGTAGGTTTCATTAATTAATCGATCGTTCATTACAGCTACCCTGATACCTTATCTATGCACGTGTGCAACATCTGTGGCATGCACGTGAAGAACAGTAGAAAAAGGAACTGACTTATATTGTCCTATGCATATGATTGCTGTATTTGCAATGCAAGAGGAAGATAGGAAAACATTTTGGTGTTATCGTTTGTTTAGGGTTTTTTTTGCAAGGAAAATTCAAATATCCCAAAATTGTACATTTGTTCTAAGGACTAAGGCAAATCAATATCAGGGTTTTTTTTATATCAGTCTCCAAAGAATACCAACGGTAAAACTATAAACGGTTGACTTCCGTTCTAATCCTAAATATTCAATTTTGTGCTGAGTGTATATGTTATTCATGAAATTGAAGAAATACCTCCGTTAAAAATCACGATCTAGGTAATTTGTATCTGACAATGGAACAGCTATATGACTTTTGTTCGAATTACTTAAAAATCGCCGTTTAAAAAAAACAACAAACCATGTACCATTTATTGTCTAAGATGCTAATAAGATTAATAAAGAAAGTTAATTTGACTTTCCCGATTAAACTAAAATAAATGTTAGAGGAACTCGCCAGCTTTGCCAAGCAAGCACAGTTTTGAAACTGAATTTGAATTTCAACATTATGCGGCGAATTTGACTTCTCGTGGCCATTCGTAAAGGTGTCGTTCACTCATTTACTCTTTCTCCCTCGTCCTTAATTCAAAGGGAAATATTATACATAAATAGCTATAGATTACGTGCGTTAATAAACGGTACAAGTTTTGTTTCAGTCCTACATGTGTAGCTATGTACAATATTTAGCACAATTAAACACCTTTATCTTCCAAGATGTGTTTGCTCACTGATGTAGCATGTTTATATGTATATACAGCAATACATGTATATCCAGGTTGAAATAAATGTTACTGGAACTCGCCAGCTTTACCTAGCAAGCACAGTTTGTGAGACTGAATTTCAGTTTCAACGTTATGCGGCGAATTTTACCTTTCGTGGCCACGTTGTGCTTCATTCGTAAAGGTGATATTCACTCATTAACCCTTTCTTCCTCGTCTCTCTTGTATCCTGGCAACAATATTATTTGCAACTATGAAATCACTTCATTGATATTATTCTTTTGATGGATGTTAAAATATTATTGAGATCTTTGACAATAAAAATATTGTTGGGAAACTTGACTTTCAAATCTTGCGCTATCTAGGGTGTCAAGGAAGTGATATCTTATTCTGCTACATTTTTGTTTCTGCGATGGATTTTCATCAAAACAGTTTTGAAATGTTGATCTAAGAGCACTTCATAATGCCAAGGATGGAGAGTGTATTAAGCAGTAAAATATGTCATATACTTTCAATACGGAACAAAACCAGAGCTTTGGGTAACAATGGAAGAAAATGCGGTATACTGATCGGGCCGTGGAACTATATTTACAACAACATTCATTTTATTTCGAGTATGTAACATTATCAAAAAATTCTGACACGCAAACCTCAGACTAGTGACTAAGCCAATATTAGTGGTTGCTAACCATTTTGGACAAAAAATATCGTCCATGCAACTATGATAGGATAGTCCTCGAGAAGGCAAGCTTTTCTTTCGTATGTTATACAGAATTTACACTATTTGACAACAGCCTTAAACGGTGGGAAATTGTCTCAGCACAAAATAACACGTTTAGATTTTCCTGCTTGTTGATCAGCATTGTACTTCTCACTAGGACCACAGGGTGACAGCTTCTTTGCTCTCACCCTAATCGCTCTTCATTATCGCTCGTTCCGGGTAAAGACTCGCGAACGGGAGATCGCACCTGCTTCGTATTCCGTACCGCTATTGTCATTCGCTCAGCAGCGCTATTTTAGAGAATGAAGAACAACAATGACCCGAGGAGATCTCTAAACTTCGCAGATCGGTTCGATGCACGTGTCCCAGGTAATGGATAATGATCGACCACCATATACGAGAAACTTTGGGACCAGGAAAAGCGATTTTCATGTGTCATGACGAATTAGCACCTATGTTTGGACAATTGTCCGCTGATCTTCACCTACAGAGAACATTATCTTACATTCAGTCAGTCGTATGTTGAAAATAGAGCCATAATATCACTTTAAAACGAAGCCTGGACAATATCATTAACAATAGACCTTTATAAATCAGTTATAAATAAACCGGACATTCTCGAGAATCCACAATCTGACGTCGACTGTTTGGACGTTGTTTTTTATTTACTTGGTTAATAAAGATCGTTCAAATAATTTTTAATTCCAATCTTGACGTCACATCAAGAACAAATAAGTAAACCTTTCGTGACCAAATATGGATAATAATGTTAGAAAATAGAGGATCTCAAACGGGTAAGGATTTAATATTGAATTTACGAAACGATTTGAAGCTCGCAAAAGCTGGACGTTATTAAACTAATTTCATAAATTTAATATTAAATAGTTTTCCATTTGAGATTTTTTGTATCGCATACTTTACGTTTTAATTGAAATCGTTTAGAAAGAAAGAAGAATGACTCTGACCCACATGATTTAAACATACTATCTTATATTGAAATAAATTTTATTAACAATTAATGTAGGGTTTTAAAGTTCAGTAATACTATAAATAAGCAATCAACAATGGAATGCAAACGTCATACCTCGCTGGAGAATATGAGTTAGTTCCCTTTATTACTTTTATTTATGGCATCAGTTACAAAATTCAACTTTTCACACACCACGAACACAATTCCGGCCTCCAGGAATAGTTTGTATAAAAATCGAGGATATATACAGATACTTAGAAAACGTTGACAGAATTAATGAGTGGGTCACATCTTTAGTAGTTTAAAGGTAAAACCAAATGTTCATGACCAGCGTGACCTCAGTTGTCACAAAGGGTTGAAAGTTTGGTAATAAAACTGGCGGTAGTGAGAAGTATGTTCCGTGGACTGCCGAAGAAACTAAGCTATTTAGCAGTACCCCTCTTTCAGTACAAAGATATTGGGGTTGTTTGTGGTACATTTTGCAATCTTTTTAATTTTCTGTCTTTTTTAAAAATATATTTTCAAAAATTAGAAGTGAAATAAACATTAAATTTTCCAAATGAAATAAAGCACAAACCATTTTCTGCCTTAAATAAGTCAAAATACCAAGAATATTTATTGAAATTTGTTTCGTGTGCCAACATTTAGTAGACAAATATCTACTGAAAATTTTTTATTTAAGTAAATAAACAATGAAAACTTCAATACTTGATTGACAGATTCCAAAGACAGTCAGAAAAACTCACAGGCTCCATTGACACGTGTACACATAAGAAAGGAACTGAATCGCATTTACAAGCAAAGTTGTAACCGAATTATCATAAAAACTCATTAGAAAAAATGAAAATAGATTTTACGGCGGTAACGAATCAAGATTAGTATGGATATTTCAATGCTTTGGCCATACTTAACGCATGATATACATAGAATATTTGGTTTTGTAAAAGTTCAGGTGAATTTCATAATCAGATTTTTGAAGAGACCAAGCAATGAGAAAGAGTTGAGTGCAGAGAATTTTAAGACAGAACAAGACCTATGGACATAATGAACCGAAGTATAATATAAACTGTTATTGATGGTTTCCTTAACACTGACATGCCAAATTTACACAGGAAATAAGCAAAGTACAAAAATGGACGTTTGACAGGATCAAATATTTAGCGTTGCAAATAGATTGGTATGAGCCGCTCAGAAGAAACTCACGTTCAGATTTGCATTTACCTGAATATATTAAGAAAAATCATCTCGTATACATATAAAAATAAGAACAATAGAGCTTCTATGCTGTGGAATCAATTTTAAATACTCCCCCTCCCCCCCCAAAAAAAATATATATATAGAGAGAGAATATCAAATTACAATTTGGATAACTACAGAGATTTGTTTGAAAGATTTCCGTTTAAAATGTTAAAATCCCCAAAACTGAACCTGAATTAGATATGCCTCTAATGTGCTGAAATATTGCAAAAAGACGTTGATTCTACACAACAAGGCTTCTTACTAAAAAATACCGATGGCGAAGCTGATTTACAAAAGTGAAATACTTTGACACGTTGAGCATATACATCCATACAAACGATGGTGCAAACTGCTACATGGATGGAAGAAACCATAGAAGATACTATTACGTTGGAATAATGGATCTGTCCAGACTGGTATCAGCACAGAAAACAAGGCGTAACGGAAAGAGTTATATCTGGAACATATACTTTCAGCTTAATATATTAATTTCCGGAAGGATTAAATAGACATGCAAACTCCAAAGAAACGGTACAGACTCGTTTAACGGTCGGATACTGTTGAAACAGACTGTGTAATAAATGTTACGTTTTGTACCTGTGCACATAACTTGAAGACTACATCCAACCTTATACTTTTATTTAAACTTGCAATACCATCATGTGTTAGATAATAACTTTCTTAAAAAAAAAAAAAAAAAAAAAATAACAAACATGTCCACCTAGTATATTCACTTGCAAGAATATTTCTGTAATATAATTTGTAACTTTGTATAATTGGATCATACCAAAATCTCCGAACTTTTTTGTTCTTATCTACTAAATGCTCCTTTTCTTCCTGTGTTACATCCATTTCCCTTTTCCAATAGTATTAATCGCAAAGTTGATTTTTTTCCTGGTAGGTATTTCCAGTCATGATGGGGTGGAATTTTAAAATTGTCGCAGAATAAATTAAATGTTTTCATATCAATGCTAGTGTCAAATGAATTTAATGTATCTATTACAGATACAGGAATTTTAAATTCAGACAGAAACTTTTGCATCTGGAAATTAACATGAATTTTGTAAATTGATCTGACTATGTCTGATGGGTCTATGTCTATTGAATGCAGTAAAAGCAATCCCACAAGCAGATGTTGCCGTTCGCACTGATCAGTTTAGTTAATTATGCCAGGACTTCATGACACGTTGTAATCTGTATATTTTCAGAGTGAAATTTTAAGGTGTAGTTATCAAATAGATTAATAAGTTTTATTTTAATTGCAGTATAGTAAATATTAAAGTCATTTTGATACGATATCTTGGTTAATGTGAGTTAACCAATCCTATGCATTAACAGTAGTTGCAGGACATGGTAAAGGTTCTGTATATATTTTTCTAAAATTTTAAACCCATTTATCTACTTTAAAGTTTTAACTTTGCAAACAAAAAGATACACGTTGAACAGTCTTCATATTCCTATCAGGGATTTGTTTTTCTTGTGCCTCTACAATAAAGACGATTTACTTTTTCCTCAATTCACACGTAACGCTCTTTGATATTTCTCTCTAACCGGTTAAGCTCCTATACTGTAATGCCAAATTATTTCGTTTATTTCACAGAATATGTGCATCTCAGGTAGTTTGTCATTTTTTTAAAATCCATTACCTCTAACAGATTTTCCCTGTTGCATTTGGAACATTTTACAATTACTGTTTCATCTTCAGACGGAACAACATGAAACATCGACTCCTCTAAACAGGACTGTACCTTTTTTTTAGTAGGTTTATTCAACTACTATGAAATAAAAGTTCAATATCAACTACTTTGGGGGAAATTATACCCAGGTGAAATGCATAATTGATCGTAACTGAATCCTGGCTATCCTTTCTTTTAATAAATGCAAATTTGCATGACGTGCATGTTTTAACTCCCTCATTTTTCAATGCGTGTTTTACCACATCTGTTATATTTTAAAATTGTCTTTTTAAGCCTCAGTATTCTCATGCACCTTAATATTGCTATGCATGTATTGCGCTCGAATCAATAATATTAACAGAATGATGTTTTCCGCCGACATAGCTGTTCCATAATCAAGACAGTATGAGAAATACGTCTCAGTTCTTTAAACTCTTATCTGTCGACCTTTTGCAATATGAAGTATATGTTTCGGACATCACGATTTAGCAAGTGATTGACTCACATAATATGGCATACCAATATTTAAAATCTTTATACATTTACTAGTGTGTTAAAATATTCATAATGAGTAACTTCTTAAGATTCAAATCTGCATTAAACAATCTTTTTGAAAAATAATAAAAAGAGAACAATATTTCGAACATCTTGTGAAATCCAACTTACTTCTTCGGAAAACAACATCAGGCTAATTCCATAAGTAACCCAGATTTATGCATCATATATACATTTTTGGGGTATCAATGGCTATTCATGTCCAATAATGTTCACCAGTATTTAAGGCATTTAACATAACATGTTACATATATAGGAAGTCTACCACAGCCATTTAACATGACATGTTACATATATAGGAAGTCTACCACAGTCATTTAACATGATATGTTACATATATAGGAATTCTACCACAGTCATTTAACATGATGTGTTACATGTATAGGAAGTCTACCACAGCCATTTAACATGACATGTTACATATATAGGAAGTCTACCAGTCATTTAACATGACATGTTACATATATAGGAAGCTACCACAGTCATTTAACATGATATGTTACAAATATTTGAAGTCTACAAGTCATTTAACATGACGTGTTACAGATATAGAAGGTCTACCATAGTCGTCAAGATTTACATAATTGTTTACAGTGGATAATACGCCAAAGCATGTTTCACGGATTGCATGTACACTTTCCATTGTGTCAGAATAGTCATATTCACATAATTTAACGCCATAGCACAATTCTGGCCATACCTTAGAATCAATTATTTGAAACATGTCGCGGATTCAAAGTGTCCAAACATTCTCTGAAGCTTTATTATGACGAAAATCGTCTTTTTAATTGTAATGCTAATGACGTTGAACACCTTTACATTTCATTTTGTGCGTCATAAGTAACTTCCTATATTTCCAGAACGATATAACTTGTTTTCTCCTTGATTATTACATCTGTTATATTTTCTCCCTAGCCCACCGTTTCTATAGACAATGATCTTGATTTTATTGATGTTAACTTTCATACCCGTGAGCAAACACAACTACTCTACGACTCATGTTT
Source organism: Megalonaias nervosa (assembly GCA_016617855.1). NCBI lineage: Eukaryota > Metazoa > Mollusca > Bivalvia > Unionida > Unionidae > Megalonaias > Megalonaias nervosa. The sequence continues at coordinate 21,963 of JAECUM010043235.1, forward strand.
GTTGTAATCTCATTAATGTGTCCCAAAACTGGCTACGTCACCTGGACAAAATACATTTCATATATCAGGCATGTCATTAGTACTGGTAGCTCTATATAGTTATTATAAACTTCTAAGAGAGGGAAGGGTATAAGGTAAAGTTGTTTGCATTGGCAACATACACAGTAGTGAGATTGCTGTATACCTATGTGCTTCTTTCATGTACTGTGACTTAGAGTTCTTTACATGTGGTCATTATGGAAACTACGCACTATCTAAAGCAGGCAGCTGATAAAATGACTGTTCCCGTGTGCTCAAAAATGAACCTGAAATAGCCCAAAGTGTTACTATTCTAGTTCTTAAACTATGTAAACAAGGAAGAAAGTGAAAGAAACAATTTACTTAAAATCAACAAGTAATTTATTCCCCTACAATATAAATTAAAAATTCAAGAGACATTTACAATATTGTGAATTAATCCCAAATAATCCTAAATTTGTCCTATTACAGTCCAAAATATAGAATGTTCCGAATGAATTCCAATAGTCTTGAATGTCCTGATATAACACAATGATGCAATACAGAATGTCTTTGAATGAGTTCACAAAAATCCAAGGTAATTTATTAATCCAAAAGTCAACGAGCACTTTAGTAATTCCAATGAATTCTTTAAAAAAATAATTCCTCTCAAATTATATCTTATTTTAACAACACAGCTGTAAACTCTGATCAGAACCACAGACCAACCTAAAACAGGAATAAGTTACTTGTTTCTCAAATCCCTGTTTATACATATTTTTCACTTGACCTATCTCATAACAGGATGTGAAGCAATCCGATAGAACCACCCACCGTCGTCTAATTGTAAATATGACTGGCCTTGAACTCAAATGCTGTGTAAACTTTCTGTATAAGAGTGACCATATTCTGAAGTACAACTTGCAATCATGGACAAAATTAAGTACACAATATAAATTAAATATATATAGCACAAAATACAATAACGTTATCACTTGTTAAAACTGGGAAAATGATACTTGCCAGAGTACACAATACCAGCCTCTGAAAGTGCAATTAATGAATTATAAAATATACAAAACACAAGCAAAGTTATCACCTCGGTGTTTCCAGTTTACATGAAAATGACCAAGCGGAACTAGCAGTCTTGTCTGAGGTGCACATCTGATGTGAGGCCAAACCGTATACTGTATGTCAAAAATTATAACAATTAATCATACACCAAAATAAAGGGAATTAAAATTGACTTTAACAACATCTAAGATATACAAGGTCTGTTTAAAATATCCTGTCTAACCTGCGAGGAAAGCATTGGAGATTCTTTCTCAGTAAAACTCAAACTCTATGCAAGTGAGAAACTGCAGAGTGGAGCCTTAAACCAAATATGAATATTTGTGCAATTCTTTCACCCTTTTTCATCATCATGTATGATGTTCTCAACAATATGGTACATTAGCACCGATGTTATTCATGACAGTAAGATAAGTAAGCCTATTTTTCTCTTGCTGATACAATAGGCATTGCGGCATTATTGTGTGCACAATGACCTTAATTATTCTTTATTCTTAAAACACAGAAATAAAGTAAACTTAATTTAAAATCTGTTAGATTACTCTCCTCGGTTGTACATCGTGTCCGATGATGACGCTAGCTGTGCAGGCCACAGTGACTACAAATGTGGCTCCAAAGGTGGATGTACACAGGATGTTACAGGTTAGTAGTATAGTGGGGTACCGTAGCCTCAATGGGAATTAGCATTACAGACCCCCCCTGGGCCAGTATAGCCCCAAGAAAGTAGGTCAACACCCTGGGCCAGTATAGCCTCAAGAAATAAAATCTCACCCTGGGCCAGTATAGCCTCAAGAAATAAAATCTCACCCTGGGCCAGTATAGCGTCAATGGAAAAATGGGGTAGAGGGACTAGAACACCCTGGGCCTGTATAGCGTCAATGGAAAAATGGGGTAGAGGGACTAGAACACCCTGGGCCTGTATAGCGTCAATGGAAAAATGGGGTAGAGGGACTAGAACACCCTGGGCCTGTATAGCGTCAATGGAAATTTGGTAGAGCGGCGACTAGGAGACTGTGGGTTTGTAGAGCGATAAGCGCCAGGTGGCATGACGTCATACTGGTAACAATGTAGCAAAAAGAGAAGTACTGTGACGTCAGGCTACCTGAGAGAGGGCTATAGACAAACACGAATCAAGAGCGTTCGTGTTTTTTAGTAGAGGAAGGGTTTTATATATATTCGTTTAGGGTGGAGATAAAATGAAAATTAAGATCTTTTCGAGGCATTGGAAGTGGTCCTGAAAAGGGCCGTTGTTTGTTATGTGATGTTAACACCATTCTGTTAACATACAGGACATCGCATAGGTCTTCTTATCTTCCTCAAATTTCTCAAAGTTTGTCTTAAACTGTGTCTCACTTCTGGTCCGTAGATGAGAGTCCGCTTAAGACAGCCTTGTCTTTCCACATAACATCTTCTTTCCCAAAGAGTGGCCCCGGTGATCCGGATGACAGTCCATTTTGTTTTCACATACATGGGTAAGTCTGTACGGAACAGCATTGAGGATACCAAAGTAGAGGATTCTACGTCGATCAACATCTTCTCTGTGACGAGAACAGGTGAAGGAAATGAAGTGAACCGCGTTTATTTATAGTGGAAGACCGGATCGAAACGGATTGAAAGGGTTCACCAATCCCAACACGCGTTACAAAATTCAGTCACTTCGCGGAGTCTGTCTTCCAATCCGAAGAGAGCTACCTGTGACGTCACATTTCTATATAGGCACACTAGCGTCTGTGCGCAGTGAATCGATGCGGTATTGTTTTGTGAAACATGACGGAACCTAAGAAGACAATGAATTGGGGTGCACCGGCTGTGGAGACGAGAAGTAATGGTACAGCAGCAGCTACCAAAGTGAACACAGTGCTACTTCCCGAAGAGGTTGATTTCAACTGGGATTTAGTAGATTTTTTATCCTCTTCCCAAGAATTTGTTCCGGTACCAGTACCTTCGCCACTTTCTCCTTCTTTACCACGTGTCGACGATTTTAAACAAAGACAGAGAGAAGAATTGGAGAAATTTTTACAGCAGCAGAAAGAAGCAGAGCAAGTATTTCTTCTTGAACAGAAACAGCGAGAAGAAGAAGAAGAGGCAAGAAGGAAACAACAGGAAGAAGAAGAAGCAGTAGAGAAGAAACAAAGTCTAGGAGAGAAGGAGAACAGCGAAAGTCAAACAGTCACGGTACTCTTGGACATTTTGGCCGAGTTAAGAAGTCTGAAACAAATGTATCAGACTTCTTTATTACGACCCAAGAGAAAAAGACCTTCCCGAGCCAAACAACCTAACCCTGTGACTACACCAGAGATACCACCCCTAGTGATATCTACTAGATCGTTGACAGGAGCAAGTCCACAAGTAGGCCTTGGCCGTGGCAAAGGCTTAAGACAGTTAAAGCGAATTGATTCTCGTTCCTGAGTTTGTTCTAAGGAAAAAACAAACACTCAACAGTCCTTTTCAGGGCTACCCAATACTCTCGAAAAGAGGGACTATTCATTTTGCCAAAAATCAATTAAAACTCAAAATCCCTTCTTTAACCCTATGATGTACGTGTTGTGAGTGTATGAGTGTAGGTCCTTATTATTTCTAAATAATGAAAACCAAGAGACACTTACGTTTTTTTCAGTTTGGTCTATTCTGTTGCAAATTTTTTACAATTCAATATCACAACATAACACAACACAACACTTTTAAAAAAGTTCATAGATTTCTTCTTCTTCTTTTTTCTTTCACTCTCTCTGTTTTTTCAATTTCTTCACTTTTACACTTTTTCCTCTTCTTCCTCTTCTTCTTCCTCACATTTTTCTCGTCTTCTTTTCTTTTCTGTCTTCTCTTTCTGAACGTGTCTGGGTTCTTCTTTTGTCAAGGTTACCTCTGTTTCTTCTTCCTCCTTCTCCTGCTCCTGTTGTTTCTTAGGGCACTCTGAAGACCAATGTCCTTTTTCTTGACAATGATAACAGGTATCTTGACTTTTGTTTCTTTTGACACTGGCCTTGCTTCTTTGACGGTCTGGACATTCTGTAGCCCAATGCCCTTTCTTTTGACAGATATAGCAAGTATCTTGACTTTTATCTCGAAAGGAAGGAGAGTAGTCTGTCGGCTTGTCTGAAGAAAAACTTTCTTATCACACCTCGCAATGCTCTAATCAGAAGTTCGATCTGTGTGGGTTCTTCCATTGTGCTGGTCGGCTTGAGAGCGAAATGAATACTGAGAGGGGAGTCACTAGCCCTTTATATATGCCCTGGTCTGACATAGATATATAGGGGTTCATGGTGTTTCACAGGTAGTCATTTGACTTTGTGCCGTCAAGATGAAACGATCGCATCATTTCGAAAAGAAAGAAGAAGAAGAAAGTAAGAGGCAGAAACGTGATTTATCGCCTCGCACAGTAGCTGAAGTCTTGGCACAAATTCATACCAGCGATTTTGAAGATGAGATGAGTGAACCAGAATCGAAGCCTAAAGAGTCTACACCAAATCAAAGTCCATTACCACCCGTAAACCCTGAAAAGTACTACCATATTCGGGAGACGGACAAACGCTCTTCCAGAAAATTTAGAACCACAGCCTACACGTACGCAGTGAAATTTAAAGATTTCAAGTCTGACGTACCCTTGGAGAAAGCAGAAGGGTTCATCACCGATGTGTGGGATTCTTTGTTAACCACACTAAAACGGCAATGTCGAACCAAAGAAGACGATCGCTTGAGACTTTCTATTCATCACGACAATTTGAAGTCTCCCGTTTGGATCGAGTTTAGCAGTCCAACAGAATTGACACCTTCCAAAATCATGGACAAGATTCAACACGTACAACAATCCAACGACAAATTTCACATTACGGACGGAAAAGCGACACTGTACATGACCCGCGTGTCTCTTCCCCAAGGGACAGGTAAAAAAAAGTTGATGTTGGTAGACAACTTGCGTAACCTCAAGCGTAGTCTCGTCCAAATTAACAATCCAAAAGACAAGATGTGTTTAGCCCGGGCCATCGTGGTGGGACAAACGTATGCCGACAAGAACGATACGGTAGAATGGAAAAGAGCCTGGAAAACTATTCGACAATCGGACCGAGCCAAACAACGAAAAGAAGCAGAACTCCTGTTACAGCAAGCGGGGTTAGCTAAAGACACACCCTGTGGCATTCCTGAAATGCAAAAGTCGCAAGACGTCTTGGCTCCACGTTACACCTTGAAAGTTCACCCTCAAGAAGTGCGCGGACCTCTGTTGTTTCGAGGTCAAGATTTTAAAGACGGAAAATACATTCACGTCTATCATCACGACGAACATTTCGATACCATTACCAGTATCACTGCATTCCTGTCATACAGTTATTACTGTGAGAAATGTGACTATGGCTATAACAATCGAGAGCAACATAAGCATTGCGGATCGAAATGCTCAGGATGTTTAGCTTCTACCCCCTGTCTGGACGAAGGACAAGAACGAGTGCATTGCTCTGCTTGTCAGCGCACGTTTGTCAGTCCTGCCTGTTACCAACAACACCTAAAGACGCAAGGTTCACAGCAGAAATGTGCTTGTCAGCTCTTGAGATTGTGCCCTACTTGTGGACAAGGCATACGTACTAACAATGCCAAGGCGCACGTCTGTTCAGGAAAGAAGCGATGTCACATTTGTCGCCAAACCGTGGACTTGGAACACCAATGCTACATTCAAAAATACCATTTCAAACATGAAGAAGAAGAAGAGAATGACCAGAAGAAGAAAGGGAATTTCATCTTTTTCGATTTCGAATGCATGCAAGAGACTGGCATTCACATTCCTAATTTCTGCGTGGCTCAGCGAGCGTGCGAGAAGTGCATCCAAGAGCCTATCTTGACTCATTGCCCTTACTGCAGCAAGATTCCTGGAGGACGTGAAAAAATCTTTCGGGGATCGAACACACTGACCGATTTTGCCCAATGGATCTTAAACCCTATCGACGAGACGTGGAGCCAAGAAGATATCGAACGTTACGGAGATTGTCATCGCCATGCTACGGTGATGGCTCACAATTTCTCGGGATACGATGGACAATTTCTGTTGAGATACTATACGGAACAAAGTACTGAACGTCCGAAAGTCACTTTGAACGGAGTCAAAATCATTTCCATGCAAGTGGGACAAGTACAGTTTAAAGATTCAATGAGTTACTTGGCTATGCCTTTGAGCCGCATGCCTGAAACGTTTGGCATGACAGAAATGGCCAAAGGCTATTTTCCACACTTTTTCAATACCGAAGCCAATCAACACGCCGTTCTACCCCATTTGCCTGAGGCTCACTACTACGACCCCGACAACATGCGTACCGAACAACGAGAAGCTTTCTGCGCATGGTACCAGACTCACGCTTCGGACCCTTTTGACTTTCAAGAAGAAATGTTAAAATATTGTCGTTCCGAGGTAGACATTTTACGTCGCTGCTGTGGAAAATTTCGAGAACTGTTCATGGAACACGGAGGGATCGATCCTTTGAAAGAAGCTTGCACTATTGCCAAAGCGTGTTCCTTAGTGTATCGTCAACGATTCATGCCCGAAAACACCCTAGCTGTCATCGGTCCTCAAACGACCAATTTTGTCAAACGTCAATACTCGGTCAAAGCCCTACGTTGGTTACATTACTTGTGTGAGAAGGAAGACAAATGGATCCAACATGCTCGCAACGGAGGAGGCGAGAAGACCATCGGAAGGTATTCAGTAGACGGCTGGGACTTAGAAACCCCCAAGATCGTGTACGAGTTTAACGGGTGCTTATTTCACGGATGTCCCATCTGCTACCCTCAACGTGACACTAAAAACCAGTTTTACAACGGACCATGGAAGACTTGTACCAGGCCACTTGTCAGCGACGCTTGAAGTTAGAAGAGCAAGGATACCAAGTAGTGGAAATGTGGGAACACGAGTACGATCAGGGATTGAAAACCGATCCCGAGTTTAAGCGCATCGTGGAAAGTTACAAGCTGGTGGACCCTCTGAACCCGCGGGACAGTTTGTACGGAGGACGGACGAATGCCACCTGTTTGCTGTACCAAGTCGACGAGGAGAAAGGAGAAGAAATCAAATCCTTGGACGTGTGTTCGCTGTATCCGTACGTGTGCAAATATTGTCACTTTCCCGCAGGGCACCCACAATTGCTGACGGAACACATCGACGTGGACAATATTCGACAATACGAAGGATTGATCAAGTGTAAAGTCTTGCCTCCCACGAACTTGTACCATCCCGTTTTACCACATCATTGCAAAGGAAAACTGATGTTTCCCTTGTGTCGTACTTGTGCTGAAACGTGCAACCAAGACCACCCTTGTCAGCACACTCAGGAAGAACGAGCCTTGACGGGAACGTGGGTCAGCGTGGAATTGTTTAAAGCTCTGGACTTTGGATACCAACTGTTAGAAGTGTACGAAATTTACCACTTTCCCAAGACAGAAAAATACCACAAGGGCGACGAGACTCAAAAAGGCATTTTTGCAGACTACGTGAATGCCTTTTTGAAACTGAAACAAGAAGCCAGCGGATATCCTTCCTGGTGTCACACTCCCGACGACCAAACAAAGTTCAAAGAGAAATACTGGAAGCAGGAAGGCATCACTTTAGACCACATCGAGAAAGACGAAGGAAGGCGATCGTTTGCCAAAGTGATGTTGAATTGTTTGTGGGGCAAAATGGCACAACGACCGTGTTTACCCAAGACGGAGTATTTGACAGAACCTTTCCGATACTTGCAGATGATTCACGGCAAAACCAAATACATGAAACACGTGGACGTCGTTCGTGAGGACTTGCTCTTAATCAATTACGAAGAAGAACTGGACTTTGTAGAAGCCGACGAATTTGGAAATGTCATCATTGCGGCCTACGTCACAGCCCATGCTCGCTTAAAACTGTACGAAGCTTTAGAACTATTAGGAGATCGTGTGCTGTATTTTGACACGGACAGTTGCATCTACATTGATCGCCTGGGTCAACCTCACCCTGTCATCGAAGGAGACCGTTTAGGAGCCTGGACGGACGAGCATCCCGACGACAAGATTCTAAGTTTTGCAAGTGGCGGTCCCAAAAAGTACGGCTACGAATACCGGAACAATCAAGGAGATGTGCACACGGAGTGTAAAGTGAAAGGATTGACTCTTAATTATCGCACCAGTCGAGTAGTGAACTTTAGCATATTGAAAGAAGCCTTGCAGTCTGGACAGGATCGAAACTTTAAAGTGACCACCCACGAACCGCACAAGATTGTACGTTTACCCACACCCCAAATCGTCAGTCGACCCTTGGAAAAAGTTTATCAAATCGTGTACCAGAAGCGAGTTCGGCTTCCCAATCACTTCACTTTACCGTACGGTCATGCCGATATTGGTCAGCATATAAAGAGGGACAACGTTCAAGGTCGATAGTTCATTGTGACTACCATTGCTAAGCGAGAAAGATGAATCCATTCACACAGCAAGTATCCAGTAAGAGTACACTCAAGTACGATGCTGTGCCTTGCGATGATAGGGATGCCGTACGCTATGACCTTAGTGATTCGGTACCACATCATCATGGGAACTTTGCTATAACTACTACTTCTACTACCATGCCTACCATGGAAAGTGATGCTGTACGTGTCAAACCTGACGGATGTGAAAGCGATGCCACTCGTTATCGCACACCTTTTCACTTTACTGGTTTTCAC
>JAECUM010043236.1:0-27171 GCA_016617855.1 Megalonaias nervosa
AATCTAACTCCGTTCAAATGGCAAATATATGTATTTGTATGTGGTATAAATAAAATATATGTATAGTATGTACGCTGTATCATTGATATACAACGCGTTGTATAAATGTTTCATTAAAAGGAAACTCGGCAAGCCTAGTTTTGGGTTCATCGGCCACTCTAAACAGCAGTCGGTTAAGTATTTAAATGATGTTAAATTGGTTGAGACTATGATATAGTTCTAAAGTATGCAATCTAAATTTATTATAAAGCACTCTTTGCTATACGAAGGTATTGACAGTTATGAAAAGCATATATATATATACATATATATATATATATATATATATATATATATATATATATATACTATATATATATATATATATATATATATATATATATATATTGTTAGGTATATGTAATTTAATTGCTTGTGTGTTAGTTTTAAATTCTCTTATTTTATTTTTATTTTATTTTTATTTCATTACGTTATTGTAATGATATCTTTATTCACTGGATCTGATTTTTTTCAGAAAATTCAGTTTTCTGTTTTGACCTGATAAACACGCAGTCTATTGCTCAGTTTTATTTCTAGTTAAGCTAGTTCTTGGCCTTGGTTCCGATTTTGTAAACATTGAGTGAAAATTATTGGTCATTACCAAGGCCATGTTTAGCCCACATGTTAGTCTGTGGTAAACAGTTTTATTTTTAAATTTATTTCCAGTGTGGGAATCTGATTCTTAGATAGGGCTCTTCTAGCCTACGTGATAATTGACATATTTTTTTACTGCACTGTTCGGACAAAGTAAGTGATCATGTGACTCATCACGAGTGTCAAAATGACGTTTTAGTTGGGTTTAATTCTCAGTCTCAGTGTTTTCTGGTTTAGTTGTAAAATATACCTTCAGACTGATAGGTATTTCTGTTGTTGCCATTTTTATTTAAAATATTTTATTCACCGTGGAAAATACTCTTCTTCAACGAAATTCTTGGACAAAGACATTCACTAAATTATTCGGAATCAAAAGCCGGAATTATATTCTTGGTGACTCAACAAGGATCTGTTGACACATCAACACAAACTGGTTATAGAGGACGTCATCGCTTTTCATATTGGAACTTCATCGAGATTCGAACTTGGATTCAATTAGAACTGTTTAGTGATATGACTTATATTTTTGAATTCTAGGATTAATTTGTGGATTATATTCACAAACCGTAAGTCCTATTTCATATTTTTACCTTGTTTTCTAGGGAAATAAATTATTTTGTTAAATTTACAAAGCTTGTTGACTTCACTCTTTTCTTTTGTTACTTTTGTATATATATATATATATATATATATATATATATGTATATATATATATATATATATATATATATATATATATATATATATAAGATTTATATAGGGTAAGTAGCTACTGGGAAGGACTTTTCATTATCTGTAGATGCGTATTAGGACCGAAGGATTGATGATACCCGAAGATATTAACTTTGGCGGATTAATACTGAGAGAACTAAATAGCGGTGAAAGAAGAGAGAAAAAGAAATACAATGTTAACAAACAAATAAGTCATTTTATAGTATTATTTCAGGAATGTTTAAGAATTCTCTTCGCTATTATCAGTACTGACCACAACTGAACTTTCAATATGGAACGTTTGATAGGCATCGGATTACAGGTATGTGTGTAACTTTAGTCTCAGTCAAGCGACCGGTTGCCTGGAAGCTGGCCAATATGGCAGTCCGCATTTCATGATATCGTGATGTTTGCCACAAGAATTGTGCGCAAGACCCTATGCATATGAAAAATGTAATGCTCGCTGCATCTTGACTAGTCTTCATGCAACAAGATGATTATATTGCAATAGCCCATTACTATCTCAATGCCATGATATATTACACGTAAAATGCAATATTAAATTGCCTATTTTGCACAATTGAGTCCCCAAAACCGAGTGTTCCTGTAAGTTAAATTACATGGGTTTTTTAAAGTTAATAATGAACAACTTTTCACTTATTACATACAATGCATGATTTTTGGTTATATCACACCCCACACACCATGTTAAGTCTATTCGTATTACAATAAACCTTAATATAGATTATAGTTTGATTAAGGCCGGGCCTCGGATGTCCGAATAGTCTAAATTATAGTTTGATTAAGGCCGGGCCTCGGATGTCCGAATAGTCTAAATGCTTACCATTACAGATCATCCACATCCCACCTCTGTCCCCGCGGGTTCGATTATCGCCTCCACTAAACGTGGGTATATGAGAAAGCTTGCCAATGGGTCGTTGGTTCTTTCCGAGTTCGTCTTCCACCAGAATTACCGGCCGCCATGTATAGCCTATCATGTGCTGAAGTGCTGACAAATTGCGTTAAACTCCATAAAATCAAACAGTTTCAAGGTCATTAGTAGTGAATGAATCGACAGTGCTAGACCAGATCAACGGTTTTAAATTTAAAAAAAAAATAAATAACTCCTATACGAGAATATGTATGGACAGTTGATATTTATATAAAACAAAACCAAAAGCATCTTGCCCCTGGACCACCTACTAATTTATTGGCTGTGTACTGAGATGAGTGCGCAAAGACTAATATGTACAGTGGAACTGAAACTCAGTAAATATTTAGAAGTTTTGTATGTGCTAAGACCAACAGAAAATTAACAAATGATGCATCAGTAAAGCATCTATTGCTGCGTGTTAAACGTGAGCCATATGCATTTATTCCTACAGGCCATTATAAAATATGCTCTACAATGTGTAAATATATATTATCTTAGTCTGTTAGAATGTTTAAAAAAAAGTGTTATAAAGCAAGTTCGATCGAGAAGTTTGCATTTCGATTCTTTCTATCGGACAAGAAAATAATTTATGATACATTATTGAGCTCAAAACTGCAAATACCATTAATTGGTCTTCAGACAAACAACGAATTCGACATAGAAAATAAGCAAAATCTAAACACGAAAATCACTCAAAAGACTTAGAAATTTGTTAAGAGGAATTGAAATGAGCATAGGTTTTACGGCAGTAACAATCAGTTAAAATGAGCATAGGTTTTACGGCAGTAACAATCAATTAAATCACCATGGTTGATTGTAGGAGCACCGAAAGATTATAAAGAAGTAAAAAGGAGTGCCCGGAATGATAAAAGAACCTTTGTTGAGGAATTGGTAAATGAGGCAGAACAACCAGCAGCAAAGGGTGAATGAACATGGTATATTAGATTATAAAACAGCTCTGTGGACAAGGATCCAACCACTCCATGCCAGTTAAAGATAAACAGGGAAGAGCGATAACTACGCAAAGGGAGCAGGCTGCGAGATGAGGCCAACACTTCGAAGAAGTACTAAATCAGGCAGTGCCTGATGAGCCTGTAGACCCACCACCATCAGATGACATTAATGACATCGATATCAGCCCACCTACTCAAACAAAGGTTAAAACAGTCATCAAAGCCATGAAGAGCAGCAATGCACCTGACATTGATTCTCTACAAGCTGAGTTGCTGAAGCTGATATAACATCATCTGACCTTTTTAGAAAGATATGGGAAAAGGTTGTCATTCCACAGGACTGGTGTAAAGGCCTCATTGTTAAACTACCTAATAAGGTAACCTCAACAGTTGCGACAACTGGCGAGGGATAACAATCCCCAGTAAAGACTTATGCAAAATTCTTCTCCTCCGGATTGACACAGCCATAGATGACAAACAAGAACAAGCATGGTTCCGCAAAGGAAGAGAATGCATATGTCAGATATTTACTCTACGTAACGTCATTGAACAGTGTCTAGAGTGGAATGCCCCCCTTTACGTCAGCTTCATTATTTTATGAAAACATTTGACAGTGTTCACCGCGAGCGTTTATGGAAGGTTCTTAGAAACTATGGAATACCATTCAAGATTGTTTAACTCATTGGGAAGTTTTACGACCACTTCGAATGCATCGTTATCCTTAATAACACTCTTACAATCTTGAATTGTATTCCATAGGTTCTAATAACCTTCCATAAACGCTCGCGGTGAACACTGTAAAATGCCTTCTTAAAATAATGAAGTTGATGTAAAGGGGGGGGGGGGCATTCCACTCTAGACACTGTTCAATGATGTTTCAAGAGTGATGTCTGGTGTTATGTAAGGTTGCATCCTCTCTCCATTCTGTTCCTCATTACCATCGACTGGATAATACGTCAAACAGCACCTGACCATGCCAGAGGGATTCAGTGGATATACCTTGAAGATCTGGACTTTGCTGATGATTTGGCTGTCGTTTCGTCGAGGCACTCTCATCTTCAAGAGAAATCTGACAGACTCAGCAAGTACGCTAAACATATAGGCCTGCATGTCAATGCAAAGAAAACCCAAGTGATGTGCATAAATGCCACAACTGCTCTTCCAATTACCATTGATGGGGAGGCATTTGAGTTTGTAGAGGACTTCACCTACCTGGGTAGCCTAATTAGCAACCACAGCGGTGCCAAAAACGACATCACGGCCAGATTAAATAAAGCTAGAGGTGCTTTTATCTGACTCCGCCCTATATGGAAATGAGAACAATATAGCCTCAAGACAAAGATCACACTTTACAACAGCATCGTAAAGTCAGTACTGTTGTACGGCTCTGAGTGTTGGAAAGTAGTGACGACAGACATGAGCTGCGTAAATTCATTTCACAATAGCCGCCTCCGTAAAATCTGCAATATCTAGTGGTCAAACAAGATCTCCACGCAATGGGGACGCCTCAAGAACGGATACCCAAGGTAGCCCTCAGATGGACACAAGCTGGTAAGTAGAAATGCGGACGGTCAAAGATAATATGGCGAAGGACATTGATGACCGAACTTGAAGAGATGGGACTTTCCTTGGGCGAGGCACAAGCCATTGCTCAAGACCGACCTAGATGTTGGAAGATAGTTGCAGCCTTATGTGCCAGACGGGACGAAGAGGACTAACTAACTAACAATCAATTAAAATGAGTATAGGTTCTACGGTAGTAGCAATTAATTAAAATGAGCATAGATTTGAAGGCAGTAGCAATCAAGAACTGTATGAATAATGACAGTGACTCATATTTAAAGCAGACAGTCATTCCAAAATGGTAAGTTTGGCTCTGAAAGTGCGGCTAGACTTAATGATAAGAATTATGAAACATCAGACTCAATGAGTATAAAAAGTGAGTGCATAATGTTACCACCGAGGCTGAGCTAGGGACATTATGAATAGAGCTGAAATGAATTGTGCATCTGCGTTGATATAATGAGACTACTCATTACTGATACATATTCATTATGCAACTGTGCTGATATAATGAGACTACTCATGAATTTAGATTCATTAGGAACCTGTGTTGATCCAACGAGGCTTGTCGTGAGTAATACAGCTTAAGCATGCATTAGCGTTGATATGATGAGACTGCTCATGACTAATACAGATTCACTATGTATCTGAGTTTATACAAATTCATTATGGATCTGCGCGGATATAATAAGACTACTCAGGACGAGTATAGATACATTTGCGTTGATATGACGGGGTAACTTATGGATTTTTCGGGTTCATTATGCATCTGTGTTGACAGAATAAGATTACACATGACTGATACAGATTTATTATACATCTGCGTTGATATAATGGGGCTACTCATAACTGTTGCACATTCATTATGTATCTCTATTGATAAAACGTGACTGCTCATGACCAATACAGATTCATTATGTATCTGTGTTGATAAAACGTGACTATTCATGACCAATGCAGATTCATTATGCATCTGTGTTGATATAACGAGTCTACTAATTTACTGATACAGATTTATTATGCATCTGTGTTTATTAAACGTGACTGCTCATGACCAATACGGATTCACTATGCATCTGTGTTGATATAACGGGACTAATAATAACTGATTTAGATTCATCATGTATCTGTGTTGATATAACGAGACTACACATGATTAATACAGATTTATCATGTATATGTTGATATAACGAGTCTACACATGATTTTTACAGATTCATCATGCATCTGTGTTGATATAACGAGACTGCATATGACTAATACAGATTCATCATGTATCCGTATTGATATAACCAGACTACTCATGAGTAATGCAGAATAAGTATGTTTATGTTGATAGAATGAGACTACTCATGATAATATATATTCATTTTGTAACCGCGTTGATAGAATGAGACTACTCATGATAATATATATTCATTTTGTAACCGCGTTGATAGAATGAGACTACTCATGATAATATATATTCATTTTGTTACCGCGTTGATAGAATGAAACTACACTGAATGATATAGATTCGTTATACATTTATGTAGAGACAGAACACTTTAACGCTACTTACAATCTATAGGACGGTGTGCCTGGTTTATGAAAAAAATTAATACAAAGATACCATTCATTTTCAAGTATGAACTAACCAAAACACTAATTAGAGAGTTCAGTGGGTTAAAATCCAAGCTCTAGTCATTTAATGCAGGCATAGATGAAAAGAACGGTTCCAAAAAAATCAACAGTGTATCATTAAAATGAATGTAAACTTCGAAAAGTGCAAAGTATGTTTATTTAATCTCTAGAAAATAATCAAGAGATGAATTTACTCTTGAAAGTCGTGCACTCATGAAGGTCGTACACTCACGACGGTCATACACTCATGATGTATGACTTCGAAATGAATAAGTTACTAAGGTCGTACACTCATGAAGTATGACATCGAAATGAATAATGAACTAAAGTCGTACACTCATGTATGGCATAGAAATGAATAATATACTAAGGTCGTACACTCATGATGTATGACTTCGAAATGTGTAATGTAATAAGGTCGTGCACTCATGAAGATCGTATACTCATGATGTATGACTTCGAAATTAATAATGTACTAAGGTCGTACACTCGTGTAGGTTGTACACTCACGAAGGTTGTACACTCATTATGAATGGCATCTAAATGAATAAACTACTAAAGTCGTACATTCATCATGTATGACTTCGAAATGAATAATGTACTATGGTCGTACATTCATCGTGTTTGACTTCGAAATGAATAATGTGCTAAGGTCGTACACTCATGATGTATGGCTTCGAAACGAATAATGTACTAAGGTCGTACACTCATGAAGGTTGTACACACACGAAAGTCGTACACTCATGGTGTATGGCATCGAAATGAATAATGTACTAGGGTCGAACACTCACAATGTATGACTTCGAAATGAATAATGTACTAAGGTCGTACACTCATAATGTATGACTTCGAAATGAGTAATGCACTAAGGTCGTACACTCATGATGTATAACTTCGAAATGAATAATGTACTAAGTTCGTACACTCATGAAGGTGTACACTCACGAAAGTCGTACACTCATGGTGTATGTTATTGTAATGAATAATGTACTAAGGTCGTACGCTCATAATGTATGACTTCGAAATGAATAATGTAGCATATTTGCCTATGTATGAGTACAAGCATATCCTGGTTTACAACATAGCTACATTATCTTACGGACACGTGAGCCATCTACAAACAAAGGTAAACTCTAAACACATTAAACGTTTGTTCCTTTTGTTCTGCCCCAATGTATAGGGACGCTTCATATTACCGCGGTATGACTTTTACATCAGCATTTCAGCTATGTCACCATAGGTAAGATCTGAATAATCTATATGCAAATATAAGGTCAGGAAGTTGGACTAGCCTTGAAGGTTAATTCTATTCAGTGAACAAAATCGTAAATATCCTTTACATGTGCAAATTTAAGTGATCAAATCCCATTCATAATATATCCAGTTCCAATCCCTTTCTGTACCTTTCAATCATAAAATTGTGCCAAGCATAATGTCTAAAAATCGTCTGCTTCACAAGCTAAACAATACAAGCAGAACTGGTAACTTGACAGGTACTCTTCGATACACACTGTTAGCGATCTTCGATAAAAAAAAACTATCTTCGATAGAAACTATTATCTTAACTTGCGGTGGCCGATTAAGGGTGTATTGCCAAACTCGTGAGATTTAGGTGCGGGTTCTTATATCAGTAGTTACAAAGGCAAGTTAATGAACCCTACATATTCATTAAAGGTGTTTTTAGACACGGGGCATACATTTAAAGGCTACGGGAGTCCGGATTAACTATAAATATGCCATGTAATATAACATAAGAATAGTGTAATATGTAACTCAACAAAACAGAAGACGAAGTACTATTTATTAGTCTGTCCTAACTCAACAAAACAGAATACAATGCACTATTAAGAACTACATTCCTTTTCCAATAATAATAATAATAATAATAATAATAATAATAAAATATGAAACAAAGACGGAAAAACATCATACAGTTCACTATTTTGTAATACCTTTGTGGTATTATAAATGGAGTTTTGCATACACAACATTGTCCATTCAATGTGTCAGGATTATTTGATGTTAAACGTTGGGGTGAGATGATGTTTGACCTACGAGACTGTAACATTTTTTATCTCCTCAATTAATCTGTCACTGAAAATATCTAACATGTGTGAATTGCTTCTTCCATTCCTGAACGTATGCCACCCATCCACCATCGTCTAGAGCGCCATCTGCATTCTCTTATGGATGTGTACTCTGTGTTTTATACTACGTATGAGTAAAAAAAAATTTTGTTTTGGTCCTCGTAATGTCACCCTGTTGCCATGAGTGTCAGCAAATTCGTCAAGGAATTCGTCTAATGGCATCATCTCTACAGTCTCCGGGAGATCAACATTATGTGGAAAGAAATTCGCATGTTAGCGGTTATGGTGCGCTATTCATTCATTCCAGGTGGGACCATGTATGTGTAGTGCTGGAATTTCTCATGAATATGTTACGTATATGTAATTTAATTGCTTCTGTGTTAGTTTTAAATTCTCTTTTATTTTATTTTTATTTCATTACGTTATTGTAATGATAACTTTATTCACTGGATTAGATTTTTTTTTCTGAATATTCAGTTTTCTGTTTTGACCTGATAACAACGCAGTTCGATTGCAACATTTTATTTTTAGTTAACCTATTTCTTGACCATGGTTCCGATTTTGTAAACACTGAGTGAAAATGATTGGTCATATTCAGCCCACGTGTTAGTCTGTTGCAAACAGTTTTATTTTTAAATTTATTTCCAGTGTTGGAATCTGATTCTTAGATAGGACTATTCTAGCCTACGTGTAAATTGGCATTTGTTTTTACTGCGCTGTTCAAGTTAAGTGACCACGTGAGCCATCATGTGATCTAAAATCGCGGGTTAAAACAGACATTTTCTAGTGGATTTGATTAGTCGTAAATACATACCTTCGGGCTCAAGGTATTTGTCTTGTTGTTGCCATTTGAGTTGATTTTCGTATTTAATATAATTTATTCATCCTGGAAAATACTATTCTTCAACGAAATTCTTGGACAAAGACATTCACTAAATTATTCGGAATTCAAAAGCCGGAATTATATTCTTGGTGACTCAACAAGGAACTGTTGACACATCAACACAAACTGGTTACAGAGGAGGTCATCGCCTTCCATACTGGAACTTCATCGAGATTCGAACTTGGATTCAATTAGAATTGTTTAGTGATAGGACTTATATTTTTGAATTCTAGGATTAATTTGTGGATTTTATTCACAAACCGTAAGTCCTATTTCATATTTTTACATTGTTTTCTAGGGAAATAAATTATTTTGTTAAATTTACAAAGCTTGTTGACTCCACTCTTTTCTTTTGTTACTTTTGTACGAGCCTACACGTAGCAAATAGTTTAGGAAATGAATTTTCTTACCTTTCTGAAATATGGAATATCAAAGCCAGAAATATGATGTTAGTCCATAAATTAGCGACTTCAACCATCCAGCGGAGTTTTGTTACTGAAACAGAGAGACGCAGGGTGGTGATGAAATCAATGTGCCCAGTCGAAGAATCACGTTTGTTTTGGTCCGACTTTTGTTTGAACAATAAGTTAGAACTAATGTTACTGTTCATTATTCTAAGTTCTTAGTTCTGTAGAACTTGTTGTTTCACTTTAATGTGCAAATTAGTATTAATTTTATAGGGACTATGTAGAACCATATTACAACTCATTGCACCATCAGAACATTGCACTGTCGCTCGCTTCGCATCGAAATTCGCTTGTCCCTTTTGTTCAGTTTTCTAAGGAATCATGTGTACGAATCCACAGATAAGATTGAAGAGTAAAAACGCACAAAACGGACATTTAGAGGACAACTTAATTCTGTCTAAATTTTGTGTTCATGGGCATTTTCCCATGTATTTTGAACAGCTGACTTGGTTACCGCCTTGACTAACTTTAAGAAGGACAAGCTTGACTGGATAACTAAGGTCATGTGAAGTGAATTGGAGTCGATAAATACGAGTGCCGACAGCGCAGCCGCAGATAGCTGTCAGAGAAGCAAAGTATGAACATATAATTAGAAAAGAATTTCGGCCATATATTCAAAATCAAATCCAAAACCGTCAATTATTTTTCGCATAACCGATATTAACTAAAATTAATTTTCCATTGAGAGACCACGCTACCACATCAGAATGTGTTATAGTGAGTCTAATAAATTAGCTGTTACTATGCATAGGAATTAAATAATATAATTAATTACACTTTAATATGATGTGTTATAACGTTGTCTTTTGGCATCTAGATGAACACATCTGTTTTATATAATTAGAAGTCGATAGTGTTGTGACGAACCCCGTGTTGATGTAACAGTCACTATGCGATATTAAAAGGCATGTTGTATCTCACCTTTATTATTTATTAAATCGTTTTTAAGTCCTGAACTCTGGTCTTTTCGATATAACACACGGGATGTTGCAATATTATAAAGCATAATTATTATATGGATTTACCACCACTCGGGTATTTAAAGGTCTCGAATAAATGTATGACTTTAATGTTGTAATTTTGTTATTAAATGTGGGGTATTTTTTACATAAAAATTCCTGATTTTTGGAATTTTTGTTAACTTTGATACTGTTCTACCAACGGTCAATGTATTTCTCTATTGCAGCGGTAATAAGACGTTCATTTCAGAGGTCACCTCGGAATATTCATCATTTTGACCAGAAATTAAAACCAGTCACAGTACATATGCACCACACGTTGATAACTGTTAGATAAAATTTAAAAAGTTCAGTGAAACTTGTTGAGTATGTTTTCTAAGTGGTGATGCGGATATAGGACGTACCAGCCTATCTATAATTTCTCTTTATATTTCGTCCAGAATAACATGGTTTTCTTCAAACACTTTCCATTGCTTTTATTTTCCTTGCTATAGAAAATGAGGAAAAAACCACACATATTCTCTCTCACTTTTGCACGCCTGCACATGTGAATAAAGGCTTGGTGGTTTCTTTAGGCACATTTCTCTATAGCTATAGGGACTGGATCACTAATTAATCCAGTTGGTGCATCTCGGAATATTTAGTACTCATTTTTTGTTAATTCCCCTATCGTAAGACTGGTTCTCAGATTGCAAAATAAATAGTGATCCGATATCTAAAAGCTGCACTTTATACGGGTGCATAGCACATCAATACTATTATTTGAAACATAATCATTGTTTTGAACGATAAATCTGAGCAGCAAACACGAAATAAACATATATTTAGGGCGCATCTACAGTTCATTTTCTATTGACTTCAAACTGGATACGTTGCTGCAGTTTGT
Source organism: Megalonaias nervosa (assembly GCA_016617855.1). Classification (NCBI taxonomy): domain Eukaryota; kingdom Metazoa; phylum Mollusca; class Bivalvia; order Unionida; family Unionidae; genus Megalonaias; species Megalonaias nervosa. The sequence goes on from JAECUM010043236.1 coordinate 11,700, forward strand.
AAACTGTTAACACGGATACCTTTCAAATCAAGCCAAATACAGATATTGTCAGCGAAAAAAAAAATGCTTACGCTTACGTTACTAATGTGTGTGTGCTTTTATTTTTCATAACAAAATACTTCGTGGCTTCTAGTATATATCAATTGAAAACCATCGGAATAAGCCATGTTTAGCTGACCTTGTATAATCACCGAGATATTATCTATTGTTGAGTTGGAACCATTTTATAGATTATTTTCTTCACTCTTTTTGCACAGTATGAAAACACCAGTGAAACTGATCCTGGGAGAAATATGCTTAAAGGTCACTGGCCAAATATATTGTACAAAAGTGTGATATTATTATAGTTATAAAAACCGCATTTGTTATGTATGTACTAAATAAAAATATTTAATTAGACTTAAAAATAAAAAATAAAAATAATTAAAAATAAATAATAAATAATTTTAAAAAAATAGACGGCAATCTCCGTAAACAATCGGTAGTTTCCGTGTGCCAAAAACGGATATAACGTACATTTATCCCATCTATTCAACCGAGCCATTCGTGTGTTTAATTTCCCATGTAAATGTCAAATTATCCCTTCTATTCAACCTAGCCATTCGTGTGTTTAATGTCCCCATGTAAATGTCAAAGTGATATATCTTACGATCGTGTTTTTGTACAGCAAATATGGTGCACTGTGTTGCAAATGTATGTAACCAAAAGAGTGATGATGGGACAAAAGGGTTCTTTCTTTTTCCGAAAGACCCTGTTTACCGAATAAAGTGTATTGAAGCTGTGGAATCGAATAGGGTGAGGGATGGAAAAGTTGTACCATTTATGCCAACAGCAACATCTCGCATGTGCATATGACATTTTGAGGACAGTTGCTTTTCACAACATCCTTCGGTGATGAAATCCATTGGTGTACAAATGAAGTTGAATTTGTTAAAGAGAGCAGCGCTTAAAATTTTCACAGAGACTGTCAAATATAAGAAAAAATTCCTTCCGTCACCCGAGAAGTTTATATCAATGAACTCCGCTTATGTAGCGGATTCCGGTTGGCGCATGCATCCTTACTGTAGTGTGTATCTGTTATATAAGATAACACACGACACATTGTTCATTGGCCCGAGTTGTAGAATCGTGTTTCATTGTGCTCGAAGGTTTGAATATGTTATGAGAATAAAATCTGGATCCAACAAAATCATAAACGAGACGGAAATAGCAACTGATTGCTTGAAGGCACCTGCCATTCATGCATGATGCAGCGTAAGGTGCAAAATGACCAAGATTGGATTATATCCAGGTTAACTACACTACAGTATCTCGCAAATAAAATTCATTATTTGAAAATACATTCACTGTGAGTACAATTGATAATCTTTTCGCTAGCATGGGATAAAAAGGTCTTATTAAAGCAAGTTATTGCTGTGTATACTATTTACACTGCGACCAGCAATGCCCATTCGGATCAATTGTCATTATAGATGGCAAACAAATAGAAGCCTGGTGGTGAATAAACACAACCGGCAGCGAGCAATAAATTCATTGCTTAAACTTACCGACAGGATATAAAATACAAAGGTTATTTTATTATAAAGCAAGCCAACCCAGGTATACGACATTGGATTCTTTTAAGTGCATCAATTTTTTTAAAAATTAAGTCGGCCTACATAGGGAAGCCAACTTTGGTTACTTTGGATTCTTTTAAGTGTGCCGATTTTTTTTTTTTGTTTTTTTGTTTTGTTTTTTTTAACAAAGTCGGCCGACATAGGGAAGCCAGCTGTAATTAATTTTTACTGGTATTAACGGGAATTTTGAAAATAAATTGAAACAATGCAACAGTTTTGAGAGCGACACAATCTAGTGCGTCGATATAACACTGAACAGTAAATTCGTTTTCGATAGTTTCATCTAAATGTTCCCTATCCAAAGCTTATAGTGGATTTTATTTCAGCACCAAGAAGCATGTACTTCGTCTTGTGGGATAAATGTACGTCATGTCCTGTTGGCGTCCTCTATAGGTGGGAAATCTTAGCCAAGGGAAGTAATTTCGTTGTATATATTTATTTCGAGGACTTAAATTATTATTTCTTCTTTACACTTGATAAGTGTTTATTCTTTTTGTGCGAATATAACTACTTTTAATGATGTAATGCAAATCTGATGCCAAAAGAAAAATGTCAGAGTATGGCCTGTGACCTTTAAGGTTCCTTAAAGCATGGAGTCTATACTGATGATTCTCTTCATAATAATTTAGTCGTAGAAGAAATCAATTTAATTTATGTGCTTATCATTAATCGATGGCGCAATCGATGCGTGGTAATGAATAATGGTCTGTTCAGTCAAGTGTCATTTTAAATTTCGTTCCATAGACTGACCATTTTGAGTACCAATATTTTGTGCATTACGTGGCACTTTTGCCAAAAACATTTTCAATGTATTAGTCAGTATAGCATTTTGTGGTCCTGCTTGTTCTAACGGAAATAGGTAACACTAAATCTTTATATGTAGTGAAAATGTTGTAGTCATTTAAGTTGAAAAGATCACAGCTTCCATCTGATCTGGAACTGTGTTTCACAGGCAATCTACCAAAATCGCTTACCGTTGTATTGTTATTACCTTAATATCAAACGACACGAAGAAACTGCACTGGAAAACTCATATATTTTGAGCTAGCTTTGATATTATTATCTGTACGATCTGTCCTGGTTTAACCCAGCTCGGGACATATATGATACAATACTACGTCTGACCATGATTTTCGCTCTACAGTTTCGCAGTTTGCATTGTGTTTCTTTTTTAAAGCAAACAAAATTCCCAGCTATTCTACATGACAAAAACTCGTGAAAGTACTTTGTTTTATTTTCATGCAGTGTAATAATCTTTCACCTCATGTTGTGCCCTGTAAAGCTGTCCTCTGAGAGAAATTTGCTAATTATTGTAACAGTGGAAATTATATCGATTAATTAATCTGAATTTGCATAAGCTTTATATTCTTTAAAGATTTAATACGTCTTCTTAATTTAATTCTCGTCTATTTTCCAGCTATTTTTTACAGCCAAGTTTTCATGTTGTTTTTAATGATCCATTTGAAATTGCTGCGTTGAATTCTTGCTTGTACTGTTCAGTATGTTTCCAAATTGCTATTCTTGTCTTCTATAAAACCCAGTTCTTTTTCTTGCTGCAACTTATCCGCTTCTCTACATTTAAATAACAAGAAAAGGCTGAGGACGATTTTGAAATGAAGAAAAGAAAATACTTCTTACACTGATGATGACTTCGGGGCTGCTGATGATGATACAGGACCAACATAAAACCAAGTTCACGTTGACGAGTCAATTGTACAAGAAGGATGTATAGAGATATTAAAATGAAATGCACGTCCAGTCAAAATGAAATTATGGTAATTTAGTTGGTTCAAGGGTTACACAGAATAAAGGAACAAAACTGTTAGCGCCTAGTTCAATAGAGAAACGAGACGGAGGATATTGCTTTATTAAAGAATTATTCAGTGAGGATTTAGAAAATATTTATTGATCCTAAATCTACCATGACAGATGAATTTCAAGATATATTAAAAGGACTTAGGGGCGGAGAAGAAAAGGCAGATCATCAGTCTGGGAAATGTGCAACATCGTCGGAGACACAACTCAAAAATCTAACAAACTCAATAGCAGAATGACTTAACTTTTCTGGACTAAGAAATATCGTATCTTTTATATTCAGATATACCATGTTATTCTGAAATCTGTTCTACATTTACCTACAAGATATATTTTGGTCTTCCTTCAAGCATATCCGTACTGTTTTTAAACTTTTTATTCCATTTTAATTTACACAGTTCACAAGGGATTACCAGATTCCACCTGTAGTTTCACCGGACAACCTTGATGTTATGTACATTTAATTTATATTGTGTGCTTGATTTTTGTCCGTGACTGAGGGTTGTGGATAGAGCTTTTTGTACACCTGACTTTTTTCATGGTTGTGATTTTTGCCTACCTGACTTTTGTCATAATTACAAGTAGCATAAAGATGTTTACTAGAATTTGAGTTGAAGGGTTAGAAGAATCTTCCATCGGAAATTTTGTTTTTCTATAACAATTTATTGCGTCGTAGGTCAAGTGGGTATTTATAAATAAAGGAGACATGATAACCAATTATTCATTCCTGTTTTATGATCAGTCTCTGGAATCATTTACCTTCGTCTTCAGATGTAATTTGAGAGGAATTACTTTTTTAAATTATTCATTGTAATGCCAAAGTGTTCATGGTCTTTCAGGATTAAAACGCTTCTTTGGGATTGTTTAGAACTCATTTAAAGACAATCATAGTTGTATCATTGTGGTACATTATGACATTCAAGATTATATCAGAAAATTTAAGACTATTGGTACATCATGACATTCAAGACTATTGGAATTCATTCGGAACATTTTACGTTTTTGGACTTATGAAATTTATTATTTTTGGGGATTTAATTCACGATACTGTAAGTATCTCTTACATTTTCAGTTTGTAAACTTGTTAAATAAATAGTTTTGCTAAATTTTTCATAGATTCTTTAACTTTCTTCCGTTAAATAGTTTACGACCTACAATCGTAGCGATTGTAAATACTATTTAAAAATCTGTAACAATAATTTTACAGTGCTAAAGTGGTGTAACATTTTTAGTAAATAAATAGGATAGATTTTATCTCCAGTCAACAGTCGAGAGAAACAAAAAAAAAAGAATTAACAACACAGTTTACCATAAAAAAATTTAACTCTACAACATACTTTTGATAACGCTATTAAGGTTGACACTATCACCACAACCAAACTGTGTATATTGAAGAAATTGTCGAACTAATAATTCCAGTTTCATTTATTCACTTTACAAATGGCTGCTTCATAGGTCACCGGTTACTACCAGAAGTATAAAAAAAAAAAACAACAGAAAAAGCTATACAAAAACACCGTCATAAATGAGGACGCCTGTATTAAAAAAGTTCGTTTTTTTAAAAAGCAACCCAAAGAAAACTTCTAAAGTCATTCATTCATATAATAAGTTCGACAAAACCGACTGCCACTTAGAAGCCCAAGTTATCTCTTTCCAAAAGCATCAGGCCACCTCATTTATTTCTTGCACTGCCAAAAAATAAAAAATGGTCTTCTCGACGCGTCCATGTTGCGCAACGCTGTGGAGCTGACATTCGCTAATTTCAGGATGCAGAAATTAAGGAGAATAAAATTATTTGCTTTAAGACAACCAGCCATGTAGAGGTTTTAGAAAAACATACAAAGTTGCAGGTCAAGTTTTCAATCGGGTGCCTGTTAACCTGGCAACATTTTACGGTAGCATCAGAGTAAAAGCAGGTAGATTAGGCATTGCATGAATTGTTTTTCCTTTGACATATAATGGTTTGTTGAAATATTGTTGGCATATGTTGTAACGGCTTTCTTGTAAGTAAATGTTAATCCACAATTCAATTTTAAAATATGATGACAGCATCTGGAATCAGTAATATAAATACATAATAAATGACTGTAATAAAACCACGACGAGCTTAGTTTTTTTTTAATTATCAAATAGTTTAACAGGTACAATAGCATTTTTAATGCAGTCATGAAGAACAACAACAACATAAAAAATAATGTAGAAAGACAAGACATTGAGAAATTGAGAAAAGACTAATTTGGATTATCGATAAAAGAACAAAGAAGAAAGAGATTTTGGAAAAGCACAGATCAAACAGGAAACCTGTCATTGTTACGACAAGGGATTCGCATTGAATGGAGAAACATAGATCAAACAGTAAATTTTTCATTGTTACAACAATGGATTCACATTGAATAGATAAGCATAATGCAAACAGGAAATTTGTCATTGTTACAAGGGAATCACATTGAATGGAAAAAAATATAACTTTTGTTTGTTTTAATTTTTATCTTAGCAAACGGATATTTATATCAGGGTTAACAGAGAAGTACAAACAGAATCTGTTTTATTCCTTGATAAAGAAACAAATCTTAGAATCCAGTTATCAGCAGAAATGGCGGACCCATTTCATTAGACATGAAAGATTTTGTTGTTTAGAATTACAGCGTTTCTATTTGACTATATAAAAGGTATGTCCTGATTGAAACAAGGGCTATGATGGTTTCGACAACAATATGAACGAAGTCAGGGACGGAATCACTGCTAATCATCAAAAAGCAATTGTACGAATAACTCAACGTAGCTATTACACTGTTTATAACAAACGACAACGCCAAATCATTGGCAAACTGCAAACTATAACATCAACTGATACAATTTGTGGATTTTTAAAGCCAGAAAAAGAACAAATTTACAAATTTACCTTGACCAAATTAATAACACACACACACACACACACACACACACACACACACACACACATATATATATATATATATATATATATATATATATATATATATATATATATATATATATATATATATATATATATATATATATATATATATATATATATATATATATATATATAAAGTAAATATCGTAGGTGATGCAATGTTTGATGATAGAAATATCTTTGAGATGAACTGGTGACTTCAGTTTTAAACTTTTAAAAAGAGAAAGGTGAAACACTAGATCAGCCTATTCACAATAACTTAAATTTGAATATGAACCCTATTACGAATCTACTATGTTGATGCTGCGACTAGGTACAAACACGACAGTGGTAAAGTAAGTCGAACGCTCAGGAAAAGTAGATAATATATTAATAATTACCGCTCCGGAGACCTAAATGGTCAGAGCGTCCGCCTCGGATACGGGAGGTCACGGGTTCGATCTCCGGCCGAGTCATACCAAAGACTTATATAAATGGTACTTTCATCTGCCTCGTTTTGCGCTCAGCATTAAGAGGTTAGTGTTAGACTGGTCGGCCTGGTGTCCGGATAATGTGACTGGGTGGGACATGACGCAACATGTTTACGGTATGATGCTCCAGTGCTTAGACATCACACTAAACTGCCACATTTTAGACACCGTATCGATATGTCTGAAAAATTGTTAAAGGTACGTTAAAAGTCAAAATCATACACACATACACAAACGTCTTATTTATTTTCGCTCGGTCGAATTACATGCAATTTTATATAATACATTCAGTGTGTTCAAGCTACGTTCAAAATCCAAAACACACACACACACACACACACACACACACACACACAGAGGTAATTATTTCACCTAATTGTAGTGAAAGAGATAATAAAATTAAAGAACTACTGAAACAGACTGATGATAGCAGAAGAATATTTCATATGCACAAAACGTGTAAAATGGTATGAAGTACCATAGTTTATGCGGCAAAAGTCTTGCAAACAAAATATAAAGAGCAGACCAGATGCCTAATATTCAACAATATTTACAACCATTTGATCAGAGAGTAAACATAGATATTTATGCAGTAGAGAATAATATAAAGAAAAACAAAATCAGTGGAAAATTTTAGCGCTCTCAATTTCAACCAAAACAATCTCCAAAATATTGAGAGAAAAAACAAATCACAAAAGAGATTAAAAAGTTAATTAATTATTTATTACAAAATCGTGGGTCTTGTCTTGAAGAGCAAGATAGAAGACAAGATGATTTAATACAAAATCGTTGTCCTGAACAGCTAGATAACAGCCAGAATAATTAGCAAAAACTAACTGTCTTGAAAAGCAAGATAACGGCCGAACTGTTTTGCACAAACTCGCTGTCTTGAAGAGCATGATAACAGCCAGAATGATTAGCAAAAAATCGATGTCTTAAGCAGCAAGAAAACAGCCAGAATGATTTAGCACAAAATCGCTGTCTTGAACATCAAGATAATTGCTAGCCAGAATGATTAGGAAAAAATTGCTGTCTTGAACAACAAGAAAGCAGCCAGAATGATTAGCAAAAAATCGCTGTCTTAAACAGCAAGATAACAACCAGAATTAGTTCATTGTCAGAGCTACCAAAAAGTTATTTAACAGAGATAACATAATGCCTCAAACTCCCCCAGCTGTGTTGGGGGTGGGTTGTAGTGGATTTTGGTTATCGTTATCTAGAGGGTGATCGCCGACGGTGTAATTGCCCGGATCGAGTAAATATCAATATAAAGTGTGAAACTTATAGGTGGAATAGATCCAGATCTGAGCAGATATATAAAACAGAATGACATGAGCCCCCGTACATGTAAAGACAATAAATTTAACAAAAATTTATAAACAATTGTGACAATACATTACATTAGGAAGATACACTTCTTTTTTAAACAAATCATTCAAAGAATTTCAAACACAAATATACTAATACAAATAGCCGATCTGTTTTAAGTGATATTATTAGTTCATCATCGAATGGAGTGAAAGATCGAAGTCAATGCCTTGTACAGATTCATAACTTGATTATTCTGGTTCAGTCCGAATTCACTGCGACTGTTCATTAATTTCTTAGTGCCTGTACGTCTGGGTCCTTTCCACTTTTCCCTTCTCCAACTCTCTAGTGTCTCGCCGCTTTCGGCCCTCGAACTTTGTGTGGTTAGGTGGTTATGTAAGTACGTGATGCGTAGATACTTCAACAGGTAGATTCGTGTATACGTCACGTGGATACGTCGGTGAATACGTCACGTGGCTACGTCGGTGAATACATCACTTGGAGCTATCTCACCTTCCAAAAGTAAACAATGTAGCAACCTAAATATTCTGTCAGGTATCCTACTGGGACTAGATCATACACCCCTCTCGTTAATGTCTGATATAGTTCTATCGTAATTCAAACAGATACCAACGGCTATCTGGTCTAACTAAACACGGCAGACCATAAACAAACCTAGTTTCCTAAGATTAATGTACTTCCTAATGGCTATTTCAACACTGGCTCACATTAACATCACCCCGAGACATCAGTTCCGGTCTCGTCTTAATTACACAAATGAATGAATAAAATTCCTTACATGGCTCAACTACGGTATTTATAGCGAATACACACATTCAAGTCTCTAGCATATACGAAATCTTACTACATGGTTTAACAACGTTAATTTCAGTCAATACGCACTCAAATCTTTATCATACGTGAAATCATCTAAGTCGGAGAATTCCCACGGATTCTCGTAACTCATATCAACTAAAGTAAGGCATGAAATTCTAGATTCATATTTACATATAACAATCGAGACTATACATTCAAACGATTCATCAACTTATATAAAGAATATCATTGTACGGATTCATATAGATGAACTCACACAATTGTATTCATATCAAGAATATTGATCTACGAATCTAACCAAATAAATTCATGCAAATATAAGCAAATAAATCAAACAAATCGTCATATTGATATCAATGATTTACGTGAGGCTGACGCAAAATACCTTGTGTTTTCAAGCTTTCCCGCCAGAATTGTGTCCGTCGATTTTTCCAGACATCTGATCCCTTGGATGATTAATTACAAGTGAATTTCTTCTAAATTTGATCCGGAGTCTTCTACATTTGTTTTCTCTTGCAGAAAAAAAGTGTCGACTGACCAGGACCTTTGCGGCGGCACATTAAAACAGAGTTTTCATGTGGAATCACGCCCCCTTATTCAGCGTAACCAATCCGAATTATATATCTCTCCCGCCTTAACTAGGCGCTAAAAATGTCGTCCGCCTGACAACCTCAGATTATCAAATACTGATTCCTGGAAAACTTTTAAACATTACAGCTTCGATACAGATCGAAAGTTAACCCCTATCCCTTTCAGTTAAATAAACGAAGGCTTAATTAAGAATCACTGCTCTCATGACAGAGACATTACCAATTAGTGCATTATGGCGATTTAAACACGCGCCGGTCCCCATGAATCTAATTAATCGTTCACCTGCCCAACTTAATGTGTTCTTCATAGATCGACAGAAATTTGCACCCTTACACATAAGAAAGAAATATAAAAACAAGAGTAAATAAGTGACAAAGAAAATATGATGAGCTCAATGAAAACAACTTCGATTAGTATATTACAGTTTTCAATGAAGAGATGAAACGATAAAGTATGTTACCTGTGCTGAATTTTACAGCAAATCACAAGCTGAAATAGAATGTTGTGGTACTTAGTAGCAAACGGATGAAACGCATGATAAAAGATTTAATGACTTTAAAACATAAACAGACGCATTTAAGAAGCAAATTACTGCAATTTTACCAATATATCTATTCAGTAAGTTTGGCCTCCTGTCCACAATACAAAACACAATTTCACACATTTTATGCTAAATTTACAAACTGGAAAAGGTGGGGAAATATATAACAGTGAGATGAACTAACTCTAAAGGAAGCAAACTATTTAAAGCAGATCGAAGTGTACCCTATTTATCTTCAATTTTAGAGCATTTCACAGACAAGAGTTTGTATAATAGGGACAGTTGACGTGATTTGTACATAGTCATGTTGAATGGAATCCACATTTCAAGAAATGCTCTGCTTCTACTGTCTAAAAACATACAGGCAGAATCTTTACAGCACACTCATCCCATGGCCTTATGGACATTAATCATTTGGTTTCACAGCTCTACCTCTTCTTGCCTCTACTGTAGAGCAGAAAGAACTACAGGCACGTGTGTTTATGTATATTAATTAAACGATCATCTACAGTTCTTATAATAAACTTTAGATACTGAAAATGCTGATGATATTAGAGACAAGATAGCAGATGAAGTGGCTCTAATTAGCATCAGTTAACTTGTACATAGTTTTAAAAGAAATATATATTTTATTCTTGAACACTGACAGTCTTTGCCAGCCCTCTACACCTAAAGTACATTTATTTAACACTTTATGTTTTCCTGTGGAGGCTGAACGTGAATGTGAGTCTGATCAGATATGTAGTTATCATTTATATGTTAACAAATCAACTTCTGAACAACTCGTTTTTGAGATATCAAAGTTTTGGTTTAACATAAGAAACACATATTTGTGTATCAGAAACAGTCAAGCCAGTTAGAGAAATATAATATGAAGATATAGGGTAGCAATGATTTTCAATGGAGTTTTAATGTAAATTTGGTGAAATGAAAAGAAACCATTAAATATGTAGCTCAAAAGATCGTTTGTTTATTCTGTCTGCTAATTCTCCATGTAGCTGCCACCACCGCCCCATACAGCTACAACAGTTTGGCGGAGAACATTGTTACAAATATTTCTCTAAGACGGAATGATGTTTACAAAGAATATCATGATAGCTTATCTACCCTCAATAACATTAGTACTGCGTCGTTTCAAAGAATTTGAACATTGGAAGAGTAAAGCAATAACAAGAGTAATGAGATTAATTAATACAAATAAGATGTCTAGATGTACACTGCTTCATGATTTAAAAGAAAAATGTTCAAAGTAAGTAAAGAAAAGTGTGTGTGTGTGTGTGTGTGCGTGCGTGTGTGTGATTTGGATTTTTAACATAGCTTTAACAATTTTTCACTCATATTGCTACGATGTCTGCAGTGTGGCAGTTTATAGTGATGTCTAGCACTGAAGCATCATGCTGCAGACGTGTCATCATGTCCCACCCAGTCACATTATCTAGACACCAGGTCGACCAGTCTTAACACGAACCTCTTAATGCTGAGCGCCAAGCGAGTCAGCTGCTAGTATCATTTTTATAAATCTTTGGTATGACTCATCCGGGGTTCGTCCCGCGACCTCCCTCAACCGAGCGGACGCTCTAACCACTTAGACTACCGGAGCGGTGGAGTATCCAGATGTTGTTGATACATTGCATAAGATAGACATATTGAATGACTGGCAGTCTTAATATTCCTAACGGGATTTTGGACTTATTCAAGTCTAAAATTAAAATAACATTTAAAACACACACACACACACACACACACACACACACACACACACATATATATATATATATATATATATATACATATCTATATATATATATATATATATATATATATATATATATATATATATATATATATATATCGCTTGCTCACTTCATATCACATGCAAAATGCTATTCAAGTAAAACAGATCAGTTTTAAATGCAATCATTATCAACATGCACAAAATTTGTCTTGTATACAATCAATATAAATGTGTACACGAAACGGTTTTGTATATAATCATTATCAACATGAACAGTGAAAACATATCAAGTGATGAATTTAATTTTAGATTGATGTAAACAATCCCCATGATATTTATAAAACTGGATGAATATAATCTATACAGTATAGATGAATCAGTTACATCTTTGATAGAAGAGAAAACTATTTTACATCTAAGTTTAAAATTCAATTCTGAACCGATTTCTGCGCTTTTTATTTAATTGAAACCAAGCACATGGAAATTTGTTATCCTTCAGTACAACAAAACGGCAGTAGCAAAAAGTGGTCATGGCAGGGGTGGGTAGATAGTTAACGGTCTAGCATTACAGAAAACAAGAGTCTATTCAGAGTTTAAAAACCTTTAATGGATCTGCTGCAAACAGAATACGATCGAAAAATTGTTAAAATCATAAATAGCAGCGTTATGCGATAGGCGCACCTGGCCTACGGCAATGTCAACAATAGGCATAATAAGTACATTAGAACAGTATAGTCTGTTGAAAAACTATAGTCAAATCTGGCAGTTGACCCTTCAGGACACATCGCCATCGGCAACAAAGGATATGCAACATGTGTAGTGTTCATCTCTGGCACACGGCCATAGTGAATTAGGTTGTCAGCAGTCGGGGAAAACATCGGCTAATCAATGGTGTCATAGTATATGTTTCAAAATCAATGGTGTCGTATTGTACATTTCAAAATGTGAGATCAATATGGAAATATTAACAGCTGCAGCACTGGCAAAGAGTTCATTTGTCTGCTTGATTGGTTTATGAGACACTTCCAAAACTTTATGCCAAACTGTTATTAATTATCTCTTTGCAATATTCATGTTTAACGACAGAATGTGCTCTTTAGTTCTACAGAAATGGCTTTACTGTTATGTTTTATGATTGGACTGTGTCCCTCATCGTAAAGGAGATGTTCCAAAGGATGAACAGGCTATCCCGTTTTGCCAAACAAATGATAGTACAAAACAAAATTATCAACTACTTTAATGAATAAACAACAGATGGATAAGGTTCTTATTATGAACGAACTCAAAGAAGAGGACTCAGCACACTGACATCTAGAACTTACGTTCGCCATAACAAATTTCTGGACAGACTAAAAAGACTCATAGATTCACAAGAAATTACAACGGCAGAAACACGGCCTAAATATCCTAAATAAAAATACCAGGGAAAACACATATGCCAATAATAGATGCGAAAGAAAGGACAGACGATGAAAATCCCTCCCACTGGTATCTTTTTCTCGTTGTCGACGATTAATCAGTTCTCCGTTGATGGAGAGGAAGATGATAATCCTTAGCTAGGGCTTTGAAAGAAAACTATTCACTGCAGAAACGTAGATATATTATTAAGGCGTTATGTTGTTGTTTTGGGTTTAACGTCATTTTTTCAGCACATGATATGCTATACATAGCGGCCAGTATATGAGGTGAAGGAAGAACTCGTCCAAACTCCCGGAATACCATTGACCCGCGGGAAGCTACTGGCAGGCTTTCTCATATGCCCACGCTGCATGAGCCTGAGACTCGAACCCACGCGGACAGAGGCGAGATGTTGTTGACCTGTAAAGGCTATCGCCTTAGACCACTCAGCCACCCCGGACCACAAACAGGTTATGTAAAGATGGATGTTGCTCTGTATGAGAACAGATTTGAGAGTTCAAAAGGACATATGAAAAGAAAACGATCCAAACGATAAAGTTTTATTATAAGAACGGTTGGAAAGTATCAAAATGGACATTACCAGTAGTTGGACAACAGTTACAGCCGGAGAAAGTTTCCAGAGAAATACTGAAAAAAATAATTAGATTTAGTTGAAAGGCAGAAACAACTGCTTAAAGAAAAAGTGTAACAATTGCTGATGCAGCTATTGGAAAAGATATGACTATATTAGGAGGTCATTGAAAAACAAGTGCGATAATGCTCCACCAGGAGGCAAATACATGTTTTTTAATGAGAAAACTGACAACAATCTTAATAAACATTGGTAAATGTTTGCTTGAGACAGCAATAAAGGCAGCAGCAGCGGTGCCTTGAATTATTGATAGCATTATAAGCTAATGCTTACCAGTGTTGGACATATTGTTTCTTTCCTAGCTGAACGTGTTATTTTATTTGTTACATTTGTGAGTTTCATTTTGCATCTCTGATCGGAGATGTAAACGAAACAACTACAAGAATTCATGAAGCTCATTCACAAAGTTCGTTTCCGTTGGTGAATTGATTCTTTATTGTCCACCACTAATGGGTATCTTTAATGAGGATACTACAGCAGTTTCTGCATCCAATAATATCAATATAAATGGCTGTTTGTATGTTTGATAATAAATATTGTTTTCTGACGTTCGTAATTTGCCATGTGTCAACCGAAAGCCCGAGCGAATTGGATTACCATATACGACAGCAAGATTGCCATCATTGTAGTCCTTTTTATAGAATTATTCCTCACTTTTCATCTTTTTGTTCTCTACCTGTCGTACTGTCACAATTATCAACAGTGGCGTTCATTTTATTGCTTAATTCAAGAATAAAGGAGTGTTTTGATTTCAGTAAATTGTTATTGTTTCAACGAAATTATCCATTTTCATTGCCATGCAACTTAATGACAGAAAGATAGTTATCACAAACGACATTGTCCAATATAGATTTTGAATCTGTTATGCATGTGTCAGATATTATGAGTAATATTTTAATCTTCATCGTAACTTGCCTACACAAAAATTAATAGCTCCATTAACTTTTTACCAGTGATTTTCTCGAAACTGACAGAGTAATACATGTCATATTTTGTACCTGTGTAATACATGCTATATTTTGTATTTGTATATCACGAGTGTATGGTCATAAAATAAGTAATTGAAAAGAGTGAGAAGCAACAAGCGTTGTAAAATTCAACAAATTTATTTCCCTAGAATACATAGTGAAAATGTAAAAACGGAACTTAGGGCATTACGAATTAAATCCCAAATAATCCTAGAATTACAGGCACAAGTCCTAATGGTTAAAGTTCTGAATAAACTTTAGTGGAAATCCAATTTAAATCCAATGCTGAAAGTGTTGATTTGTCTGTGGTGTCCCGTATATAGGTGATGTGAAAACAGTCCTTTGTTGGATCACAATAATACAATCCAAGAATATATCCTTATTTGAAATTTCATTATAAATTCAACTTTTTGTTTCAAAGAATATTATTTTTTAGCACTTTGTATTTCCAGAGAAGAATATCTTGAATTAAATAATCTGAATTTTAAAAAAAGCCAGCCAAAATGAATTACTGCACACAACAATAATGCAACTGATTCTGCTACGATCGTACAGCACGAATGAATAATTTCTAGAAAAACAAGATTGTATAGTCCTCTACTT
>JAECUM010043237.1:0-36917 GCA_016617855.1 Megalonaias nervosa
AAGAAATTTGCGAGAAAATTTTCAAGGAAAGGTGTGTAGCAGATCCATTTAAGGGCCTTTCAAACAATATCATTAGCAGGGAAAGTGCCATAAACGATTGTACTTTGGACCTTGTTGTGAGTATTACTTCATCTCTATTAATTCGGAACCATTATGGGGATACAATTATGTTAGTTAAAGTCCCAATGGCGCCGTTTATCATAAATTCCACCATTCTTCCAATGTAACTTAAGTTTGGAAGGAAGGAAATGATTTGCCTAGAAAACTCTCTGACATAAACTTTTGTTTGAAATAATCAAGATGTTAGGTTTAAACGACATTCAAATATTGAGTTTACAATTAAAAGATTCCACCCCTTAATTCAGTCAACGAAGTCGCTCGTAATTCCGATCTTTTCCTAGAGTGCTCCAAAAGTAGGGATGTGATACATTCGACAAATTCCGTTAGTGACTGATCTAATAACAGCAACATTCGCACGTTACGCACAAATTGATTCGAGAAAGAATGAAGAGAGGAAAGTAGGAAGGCTCGCTTGTTTAAGAGGATCTGAGAAGAAAAAGCGTGCATTCGATAAACAAATAAGACTAGAGTGAATATTGGTGATCAGCTGGGGCGTTAGAATATACACTGAAGGGTGAACTTAAGCTGAAGACAATCCGACATAGCGTGGTGTTAGCTTCTCATGTTCACAACGGTGACATCATTAAATCTTGTGTGCCATCTTTCGAATGAAATCGGTTGACCCATGGATGTTGCCGATCGACAAAGGATTAATTGTACACATGTTGAAAATGGCAGGGTATCTCAGTTCGATAGAGAAATTACATGGTTCATAATGCGACGAAACGTCGATATTATCTGGTTTTAAAGGAACCGAACAATGTTTAGGACCAATATCTTTCAAGATATAGTATTATTTAGATGATTCGGCATATATGACTTTTTTTTTTTTTGGCACGTAACGGCGGCATTGGCGCTTTAACATAATGCCAATTTTCTGTCTGGTTCATTCAAAATATAAGCAAAGTCTTGATGAGTCACGTATTTTTATGAGGTGCCAGTCATTGGAATGACCTTGGTATGTCTATTAAGGATTTTCCTTTATCGATCTATTATTTACGACGATGCACCACCTCATATGCTATCGTCGAGATCGATGTCCACAATAACTACGTGATATTAGTGTACAAAATTTTATTTTATACTTTTTTTAAAGAGAGGAACTCGTTTGCAATTACTTTGGTTTTTTTACTACATGTAATATATATATATATATATATATATATATATATATATATATATATATATATATATATATATATATATATATATATATATATATATATATATATAAAGAGAGAGAGAGAGAGAGAGAGAGAGAGAGAGAGAGACAGACAGACAGACAGACAGACAGAGCAATATGAATGCTTTATGTGAAATATGTTGTTTCAGGTTAGTAAAAATATCCATATTCATCTCTAGTGTAGTGAGGAGAAATGTAATATTCCCTGATGTAGTGAGGATAAAATGTAATATTCTCTCATGTAGTGAGGATATAATGTAATATTCTCTGATATAGTGAGGATAAAATGTAATATTCTCTGATGTAGTGAGGATATAATGTAATATTCTCTGATGTTGTGAAGATAAAATGTAATATTTTCTGATCTAGTGAGGATAAAATGCAAATATTTATATGAAAATCAGAGAGTACCTTAGAACATTCCAGTCATAACTTTTTCGATCAATGAGATTCTTTTACCTTTCAGATCTTAGGCGATCTAAAATTGGTGGACGTTCATTGTTAAGTTTTACAGCTGAGACGGAAAGATACATAAGAAAAGATAGCGTACTTAGAAGCACCCATTCCAGTGAAGTCCAGTCATTCTACGCTAAGACTTGCATAAATAATTGTAACTGGCATGGAGACTGCCACAAAGGTTTATATGTTACTATCGTATATGTCGTAAATTCTTATTGTATGACTACACAAAACTATGTCAAGCAACATCTGTTTCCTTACATGTAGCTTATGCTTGGTGCATAGATTTGTTATTGCAAAGCCTTAAAATTTACCTGCACATCTAGGCTAGTATGAAAAATGTAGCCTTTCTCTTAAAAATTTGTTACGCTGCTGAGCATAGCTATGCCAAAAACAATATCTGGCAAAAACATTTAGTATATGTATATTAGCCTTTTTGTATTAAATAATGTTTTAAAGAGTTTATGCAGGAGTCAACGTGTAGGTGTGTCAACGGACCGACTAATGTCCTGCAAACCTAAACGTAAACTGACCGTCAGACACATAAAAAATAAAACGGCTGAATGAATGCATCATTTCGTCAAGATTTTATCTCATCTCAAGTGCAGACTTGCAAATAAATCAGTAAGTTTAATATATAATTTATAATGTCTTTGAGAGAGAAAATTGAATTGGTTGCGTATATACTTTAAAACTGTAAACCCTCGAATCTGAAACACTTACAGTATAACAAAATTGCCATTTATTGTTTGATTAATAAAGAGAGAAATAGATGGATAAAAAGATGGATCATCGTATTAATTAATATCGTGTAGTCATAATATTGTGTAATTAATATCGTGTAGTCATAATATCGTGTAATTAATATCGTGTAATTAATATCGTGTAGTCATACGAATTGCTGTTTTAAAACTTTTGCAGGAACGTGCATCTGTCATGAACCCTACATTGAAAAGGATTGCTCTATTTCCAAAGAGGACCCACCTGACGTATTAGATACTTACAGTGGAGGACTGTGTTCTACAAGCGATGACGAATGTTGTGGACCTATCTCTATATATGGACTACGTTTCGTGTCTGAAGTAACAAAACAACAAATCATAACATTTGAGGTAAATACAGAGATCAACGTGACATAGGTGGAGGCAACTAACATTCAGTACTATATATACATTCCATAAAATTTACGATTCATTGATTACCTTGCGAGTAATGAGAAACAAAAAATAATTATTGTTCTTAACAATAAATAGCATTTATTGATAATTACCACTTAATTCTGTGAACATATATCAGTATGATGAATTTTAAACTAAAACAACATTTTTTTTTAAAGCTAAAGCATCGTATCAAACCTAAAACTCGATAAAATCTAACCTTTTAATCTTTTCAAAGGCTTTGCATTTTTAAATTCGAAAGGTCTTTGCAAATGGAAAAGTTGAAAGTCAAGAGAAGTTTGTGTGTGTGTGTGTTGAGTTTTTAACGTAGCTTTAACAATTTTTCAGTTATATCGCTACGATGTCTGCAGTGTGGCAGTTTATAGTGATGTCTAGCACTGGGGCATCATGCCGCAGACATGTAGCATGATGTCCCACCCAGTCACATTATCCTGACACTAGGCCGACCAGTCCTAACACTAACCTCTTAATGCTGAGCGCCAAGCGAGGCAGCTGTTAGTACCATTTTTGTAAGTCTTTGATATGACTCGGCCGGGGATCGAACCCACGACCTCCCGCATCCGAGGCGGACGCTCTAACCACTAGGCCACCGGAGCGGTTAGAGAAGTTTGTGAAAGACCTCCAAATAATCAATGCTTTCGAAGTAGAAATGGATGTTCCTTGCAAATCTCCAGAGCAAAGAGCTGCACGTTCTGATGACATTTCCGTGTCTCTAGCATATGGTGTAACGGTATCTTTAAGCAATGACGGCCTCAATTATGGTGCGGCACAATCCTTTTACATCTATGATGCCAAGTGCCAGGGATTTAAAAAGAGCACAAGTGGATATTTTTTCTACATACTGGTCAGTAAAAAAAATAAACATTACATGCGAAATTTAAATGAATTTGACAAATTTTCTTTCTTGCCAAATCAGTAAATTCTGTTTTCCAGAACAAGTGCACTAAAATCCACATTCCACAACAGTTGTCACGTAGAATACTCACCTGAAGCTGTATGAAAACTTTGCTTTTCGATTATATATATATATATATATATATATATATATATATATATATATATATATATATATATATATATATATATATATGGTTTGGGTTTTTTGTTGGTTTAAAA
This sequence comes from Megalonaias nervosa, assembly GCA_016617855.1. Taxonomy (NCBI): domain Eukaryota; kingdom Metazoa; phylum Mollusca; class Bivalvia; order Unionida; family Unionidae; genus Megalonaias; species Megalonaias nervosa. The sequence goes on from JAECUM010043237.1 coordinate 4,057, forward strand.
GGCACTTCCTAAAATCCGTTAAATATATGATTATTTTTTTCTTTTTTAAGTTATCATCGTTCCTTTCAGTTATTTAAGCAAAGACATAATTTTAAAGCACAATCTCAAGAGTTTTAAAACTAGCATTACCCCCGCCACTTTATGGTGCATATACACACAACAAACAATTAACTATAACTATGTCCAATTTCGCTTCATTGCGCATAATGAAGATATTAATTCCTGATCCTTTCCTTTCAAAAGAGAGTTTAATCTTCTTTTTAGAATAACTAAAGTAAATAACAAGTACAACTTGCCTACAACTAAAATATTCCTCCTATTGACAATAGCAGCAGACATAAATCAAGTAAGGTTTCAAACATTCTTCTATCTCTGCATTAAAACTAGTTAATATTAATATTTCTTGTTTTATTCATACATATATTTTATTTAATATTTTCAAATTATCGATGTAGTATTTAGAAAAGTGCAGCTCCTAGTTAATGTGTGGTAGTACTAGAGGAAAATACAATGACATCATCAGTCACTTTGCATAGCGATACCTAATGGGACTAGGACTACTCTTAGTAGCAAATATACCCAGGCGCCATTTTCAGGAGCAGGTTTTCTAACTAATGTACTTTGCCCGAATATATTGTTGACTTCACTACAATTGGTCATGATATGTATTAATGTCAAAATGAAATTATAGGACAAATAATAAGACGACTAAATATTAAGCTAATACAAGGCTCAGAGAACCGAGAAAACTACGCGCGTCCGGTTTTGTCGCTGCATCACCACACGTTCAAGATTCTACTAATTACTGCATTTTCCTAAAGTGAATTAAATTTTAATCAAATGCTCTTAATTCGTATACGTTTTTTTATTAAAATAGTAAGGACTTGTCGTTATACCTTGCGTATAACTAATTTTACAACTTCCGGAATATTTCGCATTTGTGAGAAATTAATGTCTCAGCCTCTAAACGAAGAATGGAACAAAGGTATAGTTTGAGTTATGTCTCTTGTTTCACCATTGGTTGTTATTTTTGACATCCAGTCACAAGTTTTGATACACGAGAAGGTAGAAGAGGGCCGGTGTTTCAGCATAAATTATACCCCCCCAAAAAAAATGGCACATGGATATATTTTCTAGAACGTGTAGTCTCCACGTCTTGGTTATCGACTTAGATAAGTGCGCAGGGTGCGATACGGAACGAGCAAGAGTGACAGGACGAAAATTATGGAGTGACATTTGTTTGCTTGTTGATCCCTTCAACATAACTGGAGCTTTTATGATATTTTATTTTTTTCAAGGAGGGAACATGCTACATTGATGGAGTCTGCTATTCAAAAGACGAGAATAGTCCGTCTGACGTTTGTAAGCGGTGCCGACCTGAAAAGGATCCCTATTCATTCACTAATGGTAATTTTATTACTATCCTTGTTCTGAAATGGACAAATACCCTTATTTAAATGGACACATACCCTTAGTTAAATGAACACATTCCCTTAGTTAAATGGACACATACGTTTACTTTTAAAAGTTAAATATCACATACAGAATAAAACATGCTAAGGTTCTAGTCTATATTATTTCCCCGTTACCGAATTTAAAATACTGACTGAAATTTTAGTGACAAAACTTGCTTGATCCCGATAAAATGACAGAATTAATCAATTCATATGTACTTCCTTCACTTTTGTTGGGATAGTGCAAAAACAGTATCGCCACGACAATATGTTCTTCTTTTCCCATTTTTAATGCAAGAGGAAATCTACAGCACTTTGCTCGATGTTGCTATCAGCTCTTTAAATAATAAAAATAGATCTTTCATAATGTCTTTTGTTTCTATATTACATTTCATTTTATTTTAAAACTATTCAACCTTTATCAATTTTAGAATGCGAATTTAAGGAAAGAAAGGTCGAAGATGCACATCAAGAAATGCCATGGTAGTGTATGAAGTAAGTATGTGCACAGTGATAATATTCATTGCTGCACAATTCATAATGTAAAACTGTGTTAAGAAAGAAGGGTAATGCCATAAATCATCACCATAATCCCTTATCTTCCTCAACTAATGATTTCAGTATTATGTTATTTGTCTTCCAACATTTCTCATCTTTTGTGGTTCACTTTTCATTCGTACAACAAAATATATTAAAGGATATCAAAGTTTTACTACCAAAGGATTTTCAAATATCATTGATGTATGTATATATATATATATATATATATATATATATATATATATATATATATATATATATATACATATATATATATATATATATACTATCAATACTAAAAGTAGAAGATTAGGGAAAACGATATTAACTAGTGTTTGACAATGTTTTTAACTTTCAACTACATGCACAAAAAATAGAGAATGCTAACCTGAAGCTTTCGTCCTCACGCTAAGGACTTCATCAGCAGAGTGACTAAATCTCTATTGATCGTTAACATCGCTCGTACTCAGTAAAAATCCTTGATCGGGAACAAGTCTGGTTCGAGCGGGGGGAGGCGGGAGGGTTAAGGAATAGATTTACATCCGCGCGCACAAGCCGACGCTGAACAGGGACGAGGGCCGTTACAACCGTTACAACCTGCCGCATATATGGGACCATCTGTTAACATCGCTCACCATTCCATCGAGCGATGTTAACAGTCAGTAGATATTAAATCAGTCTGCTGATGAGGCTTTAGCGTGAGGACGAAAGCTTCAGGTTAGCTTTCTCTATATTGCTTGTGTATGTAGTTGAAAAGTTGAATATTATTTCACAGTTAAGCTTTCACCAAAGTATTAACAAGTGTTATTATGTTTATCAGCGCAACTTATATGCACATTTCTATAATTTTCAGATAAGGCCATGACGACTCCGTAAGTCAATAAATAGCAATGCTTTCATTGATTTTGTTTTCCTCGTGGGAAAAGCCGCAAGCAACCTGGCCAACACCATATTCAATGGAGAGTGATGGGATATTAAGCAATGTTGAAAAATATTGGAAAACAAGTAAATATAGTGTCCAGATTAATTTAGTTCTTTTCCTTACAAATTAAGGTATTTCTCAACATTGCAAGTAAACTTGATACCGATGTGTTTTTTTAATTATACAATTGTATTAGGATTATAAGTGTATCTAAATAAGAAATATGGTATTAATTTTTTGTGTCATGTGATCTCACTAATTGTATCTTACTACACAGTTCACTCACCTATATATCCTTTTCTTTGTGTACTTATAAGAGGATGGTCTTGAACTAGTGTTAATTTGATTATTTTTAAATACTCATTCAGCCATTATTTTATGGACACTTAGTAAATGCCTTGTCACATACTGATTTATTTATCATGATCATTACTTAGGGATAGATATTGAAGTATCTGAGAGTAAATGATACCTATCTATATTTTTGTTTCTTTATTTTTTTTTTTTATTTTTTTATTTTTTGTTTGTTGCTTGGATCATTATCTATGTAAAAGTATACATTTTTAAAAGTTAAACACTCCAAAATTTCAGAAGCGATCGCCCTTAATTAGATAAGGCGGAAGTTTCAAATAATACTATAAAATATTGCAGTCATATCCGATACTTATGTATTGTTTTGTGAGGCAATATTAATGAGACATGGTGTGTACCTTGTACTGCAAGAAACACTATCCAAACTTTTATATGAAATAAAACCTCCAGTTTTACAAACTTTCAAGATCCTCTGTGTACAGAAAAATTTCTCATTTTAATTGTCACTTGAATAGAATATGTTTGTCACATATATACTTTTAATATTCCAGTATGCTATCATTTTGTACATCGGATATTGTTATTTTTCTGTTTTTGCAACTATCATGCTTTTATCCACATTTTCAGAGTCAATTTGTTTTAAGTTCTTTTTTCTTTATTATATTGATATGCATTCAATGGCCGTCTGATGGTTCTAGGCGCCGGGGGTGGAAGGTGGGGGCAATGTTTTAATTAGTGGTGTCCCTAATTTGCTTCAGAGTAGTTTTTATGTGAGTTGTCAATCTCTCCAGCCCCGTGTCCCCCCCCCCCCATAGGTTTTGTGAAGAATAGCCGGAGTCACACTAAGTCGAAGGTGAAATGCTATGAAAAATTTCAGCTGCGATAAAAGATAACTTCCGACGGAGCCCCTCGAGCAAGTACCCTCCCACCCCTTCGCACCGCCACTGTATGCAATTGCTGTCTAACAATAGTGTACCCTAAATGTACTAAAAATTCAATTAAACTGAGAATTCACCTGGGAGTTAATGTAATTTACTGCATATCAACTATTGCAGATATTGACGCTATACCATGCTCAGCTTTTATGTTTTCTTTAATAAAACATTAGTTGAGAAAATATTGGAATTCGTATTCCTCTCATATATATGTATTTTTTTTTTCCATTCATGCCAAAAGTATAAATATTGTATTCTCTGCACCTCCACATATCTGTTACGGTTGAATTTTCTTCGATTTTTCATATAGATCCAATTTTTATTGTTGAAACTCAAATTTTGTAATTTGAATGAAGGCAGAACCGTGTTCTTAAGCGCCGCCATACTTTTTATATTGCAAAATATATTACAGTGACTCCTCCAATATTCTACGCTAGTGAGCTAAGTAACATGATATAATACATATGCTACATGAAGAGAATTGCTTATGTTAGCAAATTCTTCTTCGCTTACATCAAAAAGTTTGAAATCGAGTATTGGGAAGGTCATGCACTCTGAAGGCAGGGGGCGTGAGCTTTTGCCAGACAGGCGGACCATTTTAGGAAAGGAGTGCGTTATGCAACCATCTCCTAACTTATCGTAACAGCAGAGCACACGGTTAAGTCCCTTACTTTAACCAGTAGCCTTTAATGTAGCAAGATACGCATTCCATGCCCCAAAATTTAATACACGGCAGGCAAAACGCTCGGGAAAAGCTGTTGTGCCTAAGCACCTTCTTAGAGTTGTGACTTCCCTTACAAGTAAAGTTATATATATATATATATATATATTGTTTGATGGATTGTTTTGTTTCAACTTTACTTAGAATTTGTATGTATTTGTAATCGTGGTACTAAATTATTGCGAAAACGGTTTTGCTATCAGCTACATGCTCTATAACAATTTAGAAATAAAAATTCTTTACAGTTACAAAACTTGATATTTCAGTATTTAAGGTCAGGCTTTCAATAATTTGTCATTACTACACAAAAATTTGGGGTTTAGTTTATGATATTGAACTGTTATTAAAATATAAGCATTTTGGCAATGTATAGCTCATTCTATATTTAATTATTTACATAATATTCTAAAATACAGATATTCCAGAACTGTAGGAAGTTATTGGCTTTGAATAAATATAATAATTGTATTTGTATATCTAGAATGTATAACTTCACATGTTTATTTTCCTATAGCGTGCTGTTTGATTTAATAAAAAGGTACTGTACCTGAACACAGTCTTAGAATTTTGCCTTTCCGTATAGTTCCAACCTGGTACCCTCTCGCATCCCCCAGCCATCTAACCATCGTGCATCGCAAGGAGTGACACCTCTCTCTCTCTCTCTCTCTCGATCATCGATCGATCGATCGATTTGAGAGTTGTTCCAGCAACAAATTGGAGACGGTGAAAAAGAAACTGCCATACCACGGGGTAGGGAAGAACTTTATTAAAATTGGTTATTGGCGGGAAAGGTCATCCTAAGAAAAGATAAAATATCTCTTGCAAAATATATCAACACGATCTACATGTATTTATGTATACATGTTATGTGCGTGTAATTGAACGTATAGGCAAATAAAAAGAAAAAGTGGTAAATAAACAGATGATATACATGTATGCATGTATACATACATACATACATACATACATACATACATACATACATACATATGTATGTGTGGTCCTGTAAACGTTAAATTTCGGCTTATGTCTAGATTTAGCGAAACCTTAAATATTGTTATAAATAGCTTGGAATTAAACAATGATTAATATAGTCTGAAGGTCAGATTTTCCCTAAACAGAACAAATATGAAAGGTACCGTGAAAGGTACATTATACGTCAGCTTGTACCTAATAGTCCTCTGCGTAGGAACTAGGGCTATACAACTGAAGTCATCGTGCAGAAAAAAGAACGGGTAATGGACAGAATTGCTTCATTTATCCACTGGTATGTCACATACGTTTCAACTAGCAGTTTTAGTCCGCTTACATGATTGTGTAATTTTCAATGCGCTTCCGTTTCTGAATTTATAGCAGTTGATTTAAAATCTTATAGATTTATTTAATTAATTGTAAATATGCAAACTTTAATTTCAAATGAAATTTTCGAGTAGTTTGTAAAACAAAGCATTTTCAGACACATTGTCCTGTGTTCTCATATTAACATAGATCTGTTAAAGTACTTCCATGGCGAAGAGTGGGAAATTTCCCTTGCGACTGAGACAGAGTCAGCTTACTTTAAACTTGTCTTGCGTTAGGTTAACCTATTCTACTATAAATAAACTTGACTGTATTACAAATCCAAAGTTTCATAGCAAATTGATAAATTTATTTGTTTTGAAAATCGCTGGAGAAATGTTTTAGCTATGTAGTTCACAACCGAACCAGCATGAAATTTTAAGAGGGTTGTTTCTATCATAATCATCGACGCGTCTACTATGCTTGACATGTGTACTATCTACTCCATGAACTGACACCTGTGCCTGACGTGTACTGTCTACTCCATGAACTAACATCTGTTCCTGACGTGTGCTGTCGACTCCATTAACTGACGTGCCTGACTTGTACTGTCTACTCTATGAACTGACACCTGTGCCTGACGTGTACTGTCTACTCCATGAACTGACACCCGTTCAGGACATGTGTACTACCCACTCCATGAACTGACACCTGCGCTTGAGGTGTCTACTGTCTGTTCCACCAACAAACACCGTGGATGACATGTGTACTATCTTCTCCATGAACTGACACCCGTTCATGACACGTGTCCTGTCCACCCAGTAATCCTCTATATGACAAAGAAACAATAAAGACAATAAACATGATTTTCAAGACTTTAAATATAAAGCGAAATATATAAATACTATGAGAGAACTCACATGACACACAACTTAGAAAAAGCAAAGTATGAAACATATAGCGGTATCTTATAGTGGAGTTAGTGTTTCGGTAACCAATACATAGCAGAGGCTATTTTACCGGTGAAAAGCTAGGTAGAAAGTTAAGTTACGACTCTATGGTCACAAACTAAGTACCCTAAAAGAAAAGCAAAACAAGATTTTTAAAATTTAACAAACAATTTAATTATCAAAGTTATAAATGAAAATGTGAGAAGAACACACATTATTATTAAATGAATCCTTACAAAGGTCTATGAAAGTCCTAAATGAATGAAAAGTTCAAGGATCATTACATTTTCAAGATGGCGTTGTCCAGAATTCCTTCGAATAATTTATAACAGTTCTAGAATAATATTATAGTCCAAATAATTAGCACTTTCTATTTCCACTGAACAATTCAAACAAATGTTTTTCCTCTCGAATATTATCTAAGTAGAACGTAAAACACGTCTGCAGACTTACAACAGGAACACAATAAGTGTGAATGACTCCAAATATCGGAATGAAATGATTGTTTAGTTCTCCCCTTATATACATCGTATATTGTGACTATTTCGCAACAGGCCCCACATACTAGAATACATTACTCATTTTGCGTCACTTTGGCCTATTCATGTGATGTAGACCAACCATTCCAATGGAAAGTTCCAGAATTATTCTAGAAACGTCGAAACCCTATCAGCCACTGAGAAATTAAGCCATAAGTGCCATTTAATTATTATTATTAAGATTATTATTAATAATTGTCAACACATACGTAAACATCTATTTATAGATCCTATGCAATATTGTGATCGTAAAAGATTCACGTACGCAAAACAAAATAAAGATATTCTGTACACATTTTAGCCATGAATAAAAATTACAAAAATTAGATAAAATCACGTACGAGGTGTTACAAAAGAACATAGATGTGCATAACACAGACCTAACATTTGGATCACTAATGAAGAATCTTAAACACAGCAATAACGGAAAAGATTTTCCAAAGCTTTTCCTTACACAATAAATGTCCCATGATTCAAAACAATCGATTAGTACTCGCAAAAATGTTGATGTTTATCATTACTTTTGCTTGTAGCTGTGGGATAACATATGAAACAGACCGCTCCGGTGGCCCAGTGGTTAGAGCGTCCGCCTCGGATGCGGGAGGTCGTGGGTTCGATCCCCGATCGAGTCATACCAAAGACTTACAAAAATGGTACTAACAGCTGCCTCGCTTGGCGCTCAGCATTAAGAGGTTAGTGTTAGGACTGGTCGGCCTGGTGTCAGGATAATGTGACTGGGTGGGACATCATTCTACATGTCTGCGGCATGATGCCCCAGTGCTAGACATCACTATAAACTGTCACACTGCAGACATCGTAGCGATATGACTGAAAAATTGTTAAAGCTACGTTAAAAATCATAATCACATCACATCACATCACATATGAAACAGTGGCTCCAAGAGTCGCTTGTACAGTGAAACATGATATATGTGTGACTTCCTGTCAGAAACTGGTGCAGTGAAACATGATATATGTGTGACTTCCTGTCAGAAACTGGTCTCATCTTGGAGAAAATGTAATTCTTAAGCTTCATAATGTCTTCATTGAATCATTTTGTTTAAAGCAAAAACTCAGATTTTTAGAAACATCAAAAATTAAACACATATACCAGAAAACGTTATAAAACATATTTTTTCGGGGGAGGTTGGGGAGGTAAATGCCTTTAACCACTAATGCGGTCATGAACTGTGATGCGGAAACAGATATAGTTTGTTATTATTCCTTGGTAATAAAACTGATCATAGTTCAAACCAACAAGAGTGTGACACCTACATTTCTTCAAATGACAATTACACAAGGCTTACAATTATGAAACATTATTGCAATTATGCGCATTCTTTCGTGAATACTGTTTGTCTTGTTTATCTGTTTTGCGGTTGCTTTCGACAAAGGCTTAATGAGAATTGAAAGAACAATGTACATATCGTAGTTATAAACTTGTTTTATGCTGTGCATTGTTAGCTTTTCGCTTTTTATATTTATTTGGATCAAACCCTGACACGAACGAGATATATATTTTAAATGATATACACGTATATGGCATATCAGTTCTTTTATTAAAATTTTATGCAATTTTTTATAATGCCGTTGTATTCAGGCTATTGGGATACAAGGTATCTAACCGATGAACCCAGGAATTTTCTTTGATCAAGCTGTTCATCTCTCCATGCACAGTATCGATTGACATAAATACAATTCACGTAAAGAGTGATTAATTGTATTATAATGTATTGAAGCATTACAGAAGAACTGATGTTCCAAGCATTTTTTATGTAAGCGGTTGGTACTCATTCATTCAGAAACTTAAGTGTTTGTCCAGCAATATTGCAATTTTTGCATTTTTTACAGATAATCAAATAGATTTCATTAGTTGATGTGCAATCAATGTTTTGTACCGTTTTCTGTGTGTGTGTGTGTGTGTGTGTGTGTGTGTGTGTGTGTGTATATATATATATATATATATATATATATATATATATATATATATATATATATATATATATATATATATAGAGAGAGAGAGAGAGAGAGAGAGAGAGAGAGAGAGAGATGCTTAAGCTGTGCTGTCCCTGTTAGCCAAGGAGATCTATATAACAGAGTCATGTGGCGTCACTTGGGAACCTGTGGTAATGCCACGTGATTGCTGGCAACAGATGAAGTTAGACGAGTTTACTCTATATCAGAATATTTTTTTTATTATTTGGCTCTGGCTGTCCTTCTCCGAGACAGAGCGTCACGCACAAAACTAATGTGCCGAAAAGGAGAATGTGTGTCAGCAGAAAACTATGTCAGAAGTTTGCAAGGACTTGTTTCAGTTTAAGGTGAAAGATACATGGTCAGTTTAAACAGGTGCCTTCGCTTCTAGACAGCTACCCCTCTAATCCAGGTTTAGTGTCTTCATATATGTCCGAATTTAATTAGCTACCACTACACCAAAATGAGGAGCGCAAAAGCTGGGTATAGCATAGCTGTATACACTCGAAAGTCGGCTAGGGTAGCCGAGAAAACACGGTAAAATTGAGAACTCTAGCAAATATGAACAATAACCATTACAATAATTGGGGGTATTTTATTTAATCAAGGAAAATATGCCTTTTACTAGGTTACCGGGTGGACCTATTGTCATCTTTAAGAAATGTTAAAACACTTCTTGGAAAACATGTTAGAGGCATCTGTGAGAGCATGTTTCAATACTCTATGGTAAAAGGACATTAATGCACAATGCAAAAGGAGCAAAATTGTATCTGCATTAAAGCGACCCATTGAATGTGAAACAACATTGAAAATACTTGAAATGCCACCAATTGACTCCTATCATACATTGTTAAAGTTTGCAGTGCTTGCATGTGTATCTCGTTACGTCTATGGGGCTTAAACGTAAGTTACGGAACAAGGCAATCCAACAAGCATTCAACTTTCAAATATTTATTTATTTAAATAAAATATAGAATCAAACAATGTAAATTAATTAAAAATAACTTACAGTGTATGAATTCCTAGTAAGTAATCCTAATTATCCTGAAATGTTCAATCAAAATCGCATTAATCCGGAAACTGTTCTAAGGTAATTCGGACGAAGATTGTAGAGTGCTTAACACAACTGAATTCAACAGAATTATTAATCCAAATGTTTTTGCTTCATTGTAATCTCATGAACGTAGACTATCACTGAAGTCCTGGAAAGTTTCGCAAGAATCCGATAGAAATTAGATATTTAAATCCTTGAATATAATCACATGATCCCAAGGTATTGACTGTACTGACTAATTATTCTGCTCTGTTTTATCGAACGAATATATTATTAGTGAATCACAAGTTCTCTCTCTCTCTCTTCCACTGTTAGGAATGGTGTGTCTAACTGTATAAGAATACACTCAGTGCGTGTATCTTCATTATATAGTCTCAGTTTTCATTTCATATAAGAATCTCTGACTCAGAACAATCTCGAACAATAGAAAGTTCCCGAATGACGTCATCAGCAGCCATATTTGTGGTATGCTGGAAGATTTACCGTTGAGTTTTTATGGTGTTTGGAAGTTTAAATAAATTCATTAAATCTTAAGATACTAGTATAAAATAATAAATAAACAGAACGCAAATCAGTCTTTCAGTTAGTAGCTATATTTGTAATGTATATGTTGATTTTGCTTCAGTGTGCCTCGTTCAAAATGGTCATTTTTTTTGCTCGCATATAGGAGAAACTGCCAGGTTGACCATCCTCCAGGTAAAATGGGCAGAATTTCGTCTGCTTGTGACCTTATCGGGAAGCATCTATTAACTCTTTTATTATTTCAACATAATTCAAATAGTCTTAAATAAATATGTCCTGTTCTGACCTTCAAATATCACTGAACCAGTCAAAAGCTAAACCGCGCGTGTCACGACGATTGTACTTTGATTTCCGATGTCCGTTGACGTAACCTATAATCGAACATTACGTGTCGTCTCGACTTCATTCAGTTGTTTATTTCACCTTAGAGCAACCTTGTAAATGAATTTTACTACGTAGTATAAATGTACTTTTAAGACAGTACTAACCATTGAATTAAACTACATAAAATATAACTTTATAGTCGCAAACGAAATATATCAATATCATATTATACATTTTAAAGATGATACATAATTCCGTAACAACGTGATGATGATTTAATGATAGGTCAGTTTATTCTTTGTGGTTCTTTGACACCAACAAAGAACAAACAAAGCATCTAAGAGAATGAGAAATTCATAAATATTATTTAAACGAATAAAAATAAATAAAGAAATTATCACATCCTGCAACTATTGGTATCAATATATACTAGTTAACTATTGTACTTTTTTATTTCATGTTCAATATTGTTTTATGACGTTGATAAACAGGACTTTGTCAACACTTTGTAGTTCGCACGTGTCATTTCAACATCAAATATTGAATCGAATTAGCAGCCGTGCGATGCAGAGACTCTAACATCCTGACATTAGAATTCTCATCATCACAATAATTTACTTTATACGTAAGATTTACGCAGGCTTCTACTATTTCTTGTATTGTCAAAGACTGAATACCATTCCGTACTACGTAAGTATTTTTAAAAATTGTTGCCTATCTGTTGTTAACATAAACTCTCACCTGGTAGAATATGACTACATCGCTCTTTACAGTGCGCTTCTATGATAGTTGCTGATTTCTTTCCAATGTTCACTCGGTTACCGGCTAGAAGGACGGCCGCCATGTTGGTGATATTAAATAGCAAAAGCATAAACAAAGCGTTTGGGGCAGCAATAAACATTTTGAAATTTTATAGTTGTTCTGTCTGTTTATTTACGTTTATCTTTTAAAATACCAACTATGTGATAAACAGACTCTCAAATGAGTAACGTTTTTATGATCAAGTTTCCATTGTCAATGTTGGACATTAAAATGGATCGTTTTAAGTATTATTTTGAATAATTGCTATTAAAAATACTATTTTAATCGCTTAAATAGGAACTTAATAGCCACACTAGCCTGAAACTATGTTTTCATTGTTCAGTTATTTGTATGTACAACGTTTGAGGAAGCAGTAAAAATAATTTCAACATTATTTATTCTACAATAATATCTAGCTACCAACTATGTAATAACCACAATCTGAAAGGAATAATGATTTAATAATGAACTTATGAAGCTCACCAAAGCTCGGAAGAGCTGGAAAAATTTCAGCTAGTTCCATCAATTTAGTAATAAACAATTACTCATTTGAGACCATCTATTTAGGACTCTGCTAGTATACTCTCCGCAGTGTTGTCGTCTTGTAACGTTTGGCATGCGTACCATTCGTTATTTACTTATGATGATTTTAGGTATACCCTCATTCTTTGCTAAGGCTATGAAACCTACACAACTTCCCATGCCATGCAATTATTACGCCCTTCATGTTCTAACACACCGTTTTCTTTTTCATATCAAAGACTCGTTATCTTTCAAAGACTCTAAACTTATTATCCTCCTTTATACTGTTATTTATGCATTGTACTTCCTGCTTCTCGGAAGGAGAGGTGTAACTTTTACACGTCATTTATTTTAGCGGCATAATCTTTTCAACTGTTAAGCTATTCCTCAGCTCTTTCCACTTATAAGTACAAATGTTATACCGTAATTATTTTGATCGCAGAATTATTTTCAACATTTTATATGTCATCATTATGTTTGTCATATAGATATAACTCTTGTCTGAGAACATTCGCTTGATATTTCTTATCGCTTCAAATTGTCCAGTTAGTAAAACGATGGAAGTACCAAACTCTGTTCGCCTGATTTTAATCATTTTGCTCAGAAAGTTTCTGATGGTACACCTTTTCAAATATACTGCTTTGTACACATCAAATTTAATAGCATCACTGATTTTAAGTGTGTTTATTTCAGACGTTCTTGATTAATCAAACAGGCTCCTCCATACTCTTGATCTGTATTAATCTTTGCTTACTTTGACAAGATTCATGTCAGTTGATCCGTGATGAGATTGTATCCCTCATTCAATTTGGTAAAATGTCAACCAGTTCCCAGTTTCACGTTGATTGAATTGCTACTCCATTCTACTTCTCAGTTTTGGTATTGGGATTCTGTTGAACGTTTCCACTACATGTGAATTCTCTGAATTCGTGTTAAAGTATTAACATTTTTTTTTCTCCACAGAATCCTTGGTTTTTCTTTTTTAAATTTTATTTTCACTAATCGAAATGGATCTTTTCAGTCTTTCTCTCCTTCAAAATCTCTTTAAAGTCAGTTTGTATGCCATGTTCCTTTCTGGTTTTTAATTATTCAGACCAAGATTATTCGAAAAGTATATGTAGTTGTCAAAATATGTATGCATCCATCGTTGTATTGGTCATCCGTTTGTATGTCAACAATATCTGCCTACCGTTGGTCATGCATGTAGCTGACGAAAACATTGTTGTGAAATCTTGGTTGTGCTAGTAGTAAGAGAAATAGGGGTTTCTGGCTCAAAGACCCTATTTCATACTAGGGACCAGGTGATAGCCAGTGATATAACAGTTATTTTTACATTTGGAGGCTTCTATCATTGATTTTGGCTCAAAGACTCTATTTCATAGTAAGGACCAGGTGATAGCCAGTGATAGAACATTTATTTTCACAATCCGAGGCTTCTGGCTCGGAGACCCCATTTTAGGTTGGGGTCAGGTTATAACCAATGATAGAACAGTTATTTTTACATTTCGAGGTTTCTATCATTGGTCGGCATATTCTTAAGTTTAGACCTCATCGCCGATCATAAGTGTTTCAACTATAGATATTAGAAATATTTCATCATCGTGATAATAAAGACTAAACTTTATTCAACCGCTTACACAACGACGACATTCGAATAAATCTTTTATTTGCAGTTTGTTAAGAGGATACTTTTTATCAATGAAATATACTTTCGATCGATCGAGATCAATGGTAAGTTTGGTATACTTTTCTTGACTAATTCGATTATGAAAGTTATTAAATCCCTTTGATAACTCACAGCTTAAGTTTTCGAGATAATTGAAATACTCGCTGTTTTCAGATTTGATGAGCGAAAGTTTTAGCTTGTCACGATTACTAAAACATATTCCTAATATTTCATTGCTAATTTCAACTGTCAACTGTTTTCCGTCTATCGTTAGATATTTGATTTTGCTATTAATGCTATTTGTCCCTGTCAAATTTCAAACATTATTTCTAAAGTTTAGATAAAATTTCATACCTTAGTTATCAAATATAATGTCAAGTATAAATCTGTCATCACGACGGTATCCAAGTGCAAACGTATCTACTCCGTTTTTGCAATAACGTTTATCATCAAAATTACTTAACCCGCGTTTGATAATAATATCTGTTTCAAGTTTATGATGATTTGTTCGAATAGCCATTGCTCTTATATAACTAATGCCACCGTCAAGCGCGTACTTGTAATCATCAAATCCCATAAACTTTTTAACAAAATCGCGAGGCAAACCTTTTGCTTTTTTGTTATTTTATTATTGTCTAACAACACGGCATACATTTTACTTCGCAATCCAATAAAGTATTTGATGACGTTCGAGTTCATCTCGTCCTTAAATTTACCTATAACCTTTTTATTTGTGCCATCATAAAATTTACTATCGCGAGAGTAATCGGAGAGATCAAACAGATGTCGGTTATCAAAGACATCTTGATAGACATCCTCACATTCGATTTCATAAACGAGTCAGTATCAGTAAACAACAATCTACTTGACGGCCACTGCTTTTTGACAAATTTGTAATGAAAATCATACATCAGCCACTTTGACAAATCTAATACAGATGCTCCAACATAAATCGGCTTATTTAGTTTTAGATTTGTTTTCCGTTGCTGTATTGCGAAAAGATTTTCATTAAAAATTTTCCTGCTGACAAAATCATCGTCCGACACAAGTTTGTTTCGGTGGTCGATATCATTAACTAGCTCGATGTTTACCCGTTTTCTAATATTTTCCATGGTCTTACCAAAGACGGAGTTGTTCATAAGTTTAAAGAAGTTATTCTCGAAATCAGTTTTCGCTAGAGCTCTCCTAGAAGTATTTGAGCTAATATAACCTCTCATCCACGGCGACTGATTAAATTTTAGCACACGATGAACTTTTCTCAACACAAGAACAGCGTCTATTGCTTGTTTTAAAACTCTGTAATGCAAAACATAATTTCTCTTGTCAAGTAAATTTGGGACTAGTTTTTTTTTTACCTTAGAATCTTGTTTTGTTGATGCTGTTGTTTGTTGTTCTTGAGATAATAAACTATAGTCTATTATCATTGACTCTGCACAAAACGAATAATCATTGTGTAAATCATGTAACGAAACAGGGTAGTCTAGATCAACTTCAACGAAATAGGAGACATCGTCAGGTATCTTCTTTTCCGTCTCCGCCAGAAATTGGTCAGTCGTAATCCAACGAAATCCACCAAATGGCATTGATTCGGACATAGAATGATCATACAAATTATTACAATCTAGATAAATGATGTAGTTTGATAGAAGATCAGGGTCGTACTCGCTCATATATTTGTTATTTACTTTCGAACACTTTTTTGTTATCACGCTAATATTACCTCTGATACCTTTCTCAATAAAGTTAAACATGTCAACGTCTGTTAGTAACTCTAACTTTACTTTACTAAACTTTAACAGAGCATCCCAAGATAACCCAGGAGAAGAGTAATACCAGCAAGGATCAAGTCCGTAATTGTTATAACTCACTTTTCGAGAGTTTACATATACGTCTGCCAGCAATAATACATCAGTTTTCAAGTACAAATCATGATAATCGCCAAACGTCTTGCAATCAAATTCTTTCCAAATATCTTGTGCGTACTTATATTCATTATCAGTTATATTTTCATTTTTTAGTTGCGAATAAAATTTGTCTTTGTCAGGTAAAGAAATTTCATCAAATTTGCTTCAATCATCGAGATACTCATACGGAAATACTCCTTTTTTTGTCAGTAGATTAAATTTTTCTCCTAAACAATCTCGTAGGTTATAAAAGTCGCTACAACCTTTCACTAGCTCATCCAATGAT
The DNA here is from genome assembly GCA_016617855.1 of Megalonaias nervosa. Classification (NCBI taxonomy): domain Eukaryota; kingdom Metazoa; phylum Mollusca; class Bivalvia; order Unionida; family Unionidae; genus Megalonaias; species Megalonaias nervosa. Next base: position 20,764 of record JAECUM010043237.1, read on the forward strand.
GCCGTCATAAATTGCAGGTTGTCAATAAAACGCAACTTACCTAGCGTAACCGACATATGCTTTTCAAAATTATTTGGAATACACTTGATCACATTATCGAGTTTTAAACGAGACTTTATTTCATCATCACCAAAAGCTTCTATATGACTGTCATATCCTCTGAAATTATGAAGAGCAACTGGAATAAAATCTGGAGCATGAAAATTTAAATTACATTTATCATGAGCCGCTCCACGATATTGTCCTGTTAGATGACAATGGTCACGTACTTTTTTTATCAACGTCAAAAGCTTTTTCACAAATGTGACAAAATTCCGCTTGTTCGTGATCAGATTCCTGTTGAGCCGTCAGTTTTGTCATTGGAACAATTCTTTTTAAGCGTTTAGATATATCATCAACTTCGTCAATCAACTGATTGAAAAGCCAAACAGCTGGGTTCTTACCACGATATAATTTAATAGGCTTTGATAAACTCGAATCACTGCAGCATACTACCTTATACGCTACCCCACATGGAATATGATTTTGAATTATTCTCATACTAGATTGATTAGGATTATTTTCTGCGCCAAGCACAGGCTGAAGTAAACATTTGAAGTCAGCGTACACAACGAAAGGAATTTTTAGTTTGTGATTATGATTGACAAATTGTAACAAATTATTATCTTTAGACGGCATTGTTATTCGTTTTACGTCATTACAATACTGCAGATGCCTCTGTAATTTTTCATTATCAGAGCAACCATGCAAACAGCGATAACAGAAATACTTTTTATCTTTATGTTTGTTATACTGTCTGCCAACGAGTTCGTTAAAGTTTTTGATCCAAACGTAATGATTTTATAAAACAGAAAGTTTATTGTCGGTTGCGAGGCTCTTTCTGAAATATATCTTGGATGAACGTTTTCACGCTCGTCAAGACCAAATACATTAACTGAAATATTATCATTTTGCTTTTCAAACTTCGGTATTTGATTTTCTGCAACGGGAAATTCAATACCAGTAAAATTCAATCTCAACACATAAGCAAGATACTTGTCAACTCGATCAGCATTTTTTTTTTCTGCTGGAAACAACGCAGAAAGAATAGCCCACTGAAAACATTTTCGATCAAAGTTTTTTACGTTTATACAACATTTCTTATTTTTTATTTTTTTGTGGTAAATCAACATACCCAACGCTATCAGCGCCGCTACCGCGTAATACGCTATATTTCATTGTGTGAAATAAAATTTCAGAAATCATTTCAAACTTCCAGCCCGAACCTAGTTCAGTAAATTCTTCTATCTTTTTCCAGATTTCCTGATGTATTTCATCGGCTAGCAAACGCAGTTTAGTTCCAATCAAAACACGTCTTGATTTTGCGTTAATGTGAGGGTCTGAAAAATCATTGTCAGTCGATTCGTCTGTTACAAGCAACTTTGAAAATATAACGTGATACTGCACCAGTATTCTTACACCCTTGTGTTTTTCAAGTTCACGTTTTACGGTTGGTTTTAACAGATGATAAAGATCAGTTGCAGTAAAATTTACAAGTACGATTTCTTTATCAAACCGATAGCTGTTGTCAGATCCAGCAAAAGCGGTCGCTATTTGTGTAGGTTTCCCCATAAGACTCTTTTTGGCTATATCACGCAACTGCAGCATTGTTATATAATGTAATATTATGTATCTAACTGATCGTTAGATAGATAACTCACTGCGCGCCAGTTGAACAATCAATTTGAGATATAAATTGCTTGTAGTATAATGGCACAGAATTTCGCAAGCGAGGAAGAGCATTATCATATTCACCCCAAGTACAACGAGTACGCAGGAAATATGCTAGGGTCAGTGATTCACATGAGATATCAAAAACCGATTGGCAAAGCAACACCAGCAGGCTATAAGATCAGCGTAAGCAGAGATAATATTGAACGAGTTGAAATGTTTAGAAAAGACCTTATTTACCCGTTATTCATGATGAAATTCCAGAAGGACAACGTGTATATCATGTTAACGGCGCGGTTACTGATGACAATTTTGAAAACTTGTCTTTACAAAATGAATTTCAATCTCATCCCGTGTTTGATTTATATGAGGCCTCTGACAAAGGACTTATTCGAAATAGAAGAACTAAAAAAGTATTAGGTAATTTGCAAAATAGCGGATATCTCAAAGTAAATGTCAGAGGAATACTAACTGATCAAGTTAGTTATTTAAACCATCGTTTCTACGAAACTTTCAAAGGACCAATACCAAATGATTTGGTTATTGATCACATCGCTAAAATTAGAACAAACAATCGTCTGGAAAACTTAGATTTAGTTACACCTAAAGAAAATAGTAGACGTGGAAATACTGGTGGTGCTAGATCTGCTAGATCAATTATTTCAGTAAATCTTAAAAATGGCAAAGAAATAAAATTTAAATCAATATATTCTGCTGCTAAGCGCTATAAAATTGACAACAAATCAGTGAAAGATGTTGCAGATGGTAGAACAAGATCAGCTACATCAATGTCAACCTTTGACAGGATCATCTTTACATACGATGATTAATTATATTTTCTAACTCAGTTTTGGTAAGACAGTTGTGAGCAAACATTAGAACAACAGTTTTGTTAAATTTCAGTGTCATTACTACTCTATCATTAAGTTTATTTTTTTTCTGCCGCTATCAGGAGAATTTTGTTAGATTCGCATTGCATGACATTAATGTCAACAGAATAAGAACTGTAACCCGACAAACATTTTCGCACTGCCTCAGCTAATTCTCCGTAATTTAATGTAGTAACCCTCTGATGATACTTTATTTCGTCAGTCATTCTATTATTATATAATCATATAAAAATATATTATAATATAAATCTCATGAAACGACTTGCTGATATATACGCGGACGACAAGGTAGTTGATGATAATTTTATACCAAAATATAATGTAATCTCAGAAAAATCTTTGAAGATGATATTTTGTACAACAATGACCATGATGAACAAGACGAGATTGTAGGTGTAGTTGACCAAAAAAAATTACAGCAAACCTACTACTGGACGATATAATGTTAAGTATCATATTGCCCAAAAAATAATAAGATTTAATTTTACTGTCACAGAGCAACAAGTGTTTTGGCTGCTGATAAAACCTTTCTTAAACACAAAAATAGCTGGCCAACAAAAGAGCATAAAATTTGGTTTCATATTTGCTAAGATATTTAACCTAATGATGATCGAAGGCAATATCTAGCATCGTTATGTAAGCCTGTAAAATGTATATCTGTCAAACGTAAGTACGAGGAAATTTATAACAGCATTATTTCCCGATGTTAATTATTTGTTTAGTTGGTACCCAACTGTTAAATTTATCGCTATATCCTCTCCACTTGACGAGACTTTTATTCCCTTTTTTCCTGATAACTTTTTCGATAACAAATACATCTTGTTCAGTTTTCTGTAGTTCTTGCTCGTAAAAACTACCAATTACCGGTTCCCCTGGTAGATCCTTTAGCGCATATGTTACAGATATTGTAAGTAAAACTTTATCAATAACAAACACTTCTTCGCTCCAGTTTGGCATAAATCCTTTTCAAACACCTTTTCTGTCAGAGAAATTCGAACTCTATCACCTATCTTAAATTTGTGTCTGCGGTACATGTTTTCATTTGCTAATATCGTATTTTTAATTGCGTCATTTGGTGACATTTTTATTGATCTGTGTTTTGTGTCATAATATTTGTCAACTATCTTCGGAAGATTATCAATATATCTGTTTGTGTTTTTGGCTGTCAAGCACTTATGTATAAGTTCGTTCAGTATACAATTAAATCGCTCGACGATAACACTTTTTCCTTAGTTTCCTGTAATATACTTTTTGATGTTATTTTGCTCCAAAAACTGCTCAGATTTTTTATTGAATAACTCTGCTCCGTGATCAGTCCAAATTTTATTTGGTTTTCTTTCTGTGCTTGTTATTATTTGCGCTAGCGCATCAGCAATTGATGTCCCCGTTTTATCTGAAACGGGTATACTAAACGCGTACTTACTAAAAACGTCTATAACATTAAACAAGTATTTTTTACTGTCATTAAATTGAGCAAGATTTGAGACATCTACTAAGTCTATTGCCCAGATATCATCTACGGCGTTTGTGACAATCTTACGTCGTGGAAACTTTTTTTTAAGGTTTGTGTAATTGAGACGCAAGCGTCTTCGCTGCCAGATCATCGTACAATTCTCTTTTACCAAGTGCAGACTTTCCAAGGCCTAACTTATATTTAGCACCAATAATCCCCTGCACAAGCTTTCGATCAATACGTTCTCGTATATTTACCGGTTTCATGTCACTAAGTTCATCTAGCATTACCTTATCAGTCTGACTTTGAGTTCTCTACACGAACGTTATCAGTACGTTCTATATCTCGGTAGCAAATGTCATCGCTATTGCATCAACTTGATTGTAAGGTTCTTGTCCAGGTAGCGGATTATCATTCTCATCCAATTGCTTGTCTAATGGATTATAAGGTCCTGTGAATTTGTGGCCTGGCAATGTAAATCCTCCTTTTGGTTTCGGTAATTTTCCAATAATTTTATGGATATCGATTCCGCTGCCAATTACTTCTCGGCGATTGCAACGCTGACAGTAAGTAAAAATTTTATCTTGTTCTATGCAAAAATCCTTATCACAATCACAATTACATTTCATTTTATTAATCGTCATACAAAATTATTATAAGATCTGAAAAAATTTTGTGAAAAATGTTCTTTTCTGCCAAATTTTGCCGTTTTGTGATCAATTTTACTTGGTTTTTTTGGGCAAAATGGTCGGAAAAATCAGAGAAAACCAGTCCGATTTCTCATTTTTTACAGGTCAAACCGCGAGGGGATTAACGGGAATTTAACATAGGAAAATTGAAAAATCAATTTTTTTGCTGGTTTTGGACTGGTTTTTGGTTGATTTTGTGCTTAAAATCTCTGAAAAATTGTGGCAAATTGTGCAAAAAACCAGTCCAAAACCAGCAAAAAATTGATTTTTCAATTTTCCTATGTTAAATTCCCGTTAACCCCCCGAGGTTTGACCTGTAAAAAATGAGAAATCCGACCAAAAATAAAAACCACTGGGTTCTTACCTTCGTCAGTTAGTGATCTACTAAAATAACTTTATCACATGCTCTAGCTCCAGTTACTGATTTCAGAAACATACTTTTTTTCTTCGACAAACAGCACAAACATTTTTTAATATTACTCTATTATTTTTTGTTTTTTTCTGTTGCCTCATCGCTGTTATCTGTTTCAGTTTTACATTTGAAACAGTATGTTGACTGTGTCATTTTATATACTTGATTGTCACACAAAATTAATTGCAATATCGTCATTAGCGTAAGAAGGTTGCTTGTCAAACTGTAAAATAAACTTTAAAAAATCAGAGGCGGTCGATTTCATCGACTGCTGGGACATCTGCCGAACAAACATAATACAATAATAACCACAAGCGGTTGTCCTAATCGGCTGTAGTTGATTAGTCGAATAACATATTTTTTCAAATTTCTTAAAAATATATTTTTTTATAAGATCGCTCGGAGGAAGTCCGAACGAATCAAAATAATTGTTATTGTAAATAGCCACCTATTATGTGCCAGTTCCGTCATTGAAGTCTTCTATATTGACTACACACGAACCACCTGCTGGTACATTATCCAATTCGTCTTTAGAGTATACTCCACGAAATCCAACAACGTCATTCAATTTTTCAATTATATCAAAATTACTCAACGGCAACGGCCTTGTCAACGGCGGCTGGTAATTGGTAATGTTAGTCCACGTCCTATCCGTAACAGATTGGAATCAGACTGCCTGCTAACCCTGCTAAAACTGGAGCGAAAGGAATCATTCCTCCTTGTTTTGTTCGGTTGCGTTGTCGAGGACGCTTTGTTTTGTTTTTTTTAGTCGACGACTTTTTAGCTGGCATTTTATTTTTTATTGTTACATACAACTGCAGTGACTACGTCACTGACGATAGATTCGTTTGATACCGTCTCCGGACACCGCTTTTTTAGAGGACCCTGATACTGCCCCAGAAGCGGCTGCTAGGCCTAATTTTCCTAATATTGGCAACATTTTGGGTATTACTGTTTTAGCTATTACAGAAAATGCTGGTCCGTGAAATCCGCCGTCGACCGATATGCGGTTGGCCATGGCCGCTATTTGTGCAGTGGATAATTTTTGCACAAATGGTTTTCTGCGATCTAGTTTTTTGATCTGCTGTCGAGTTAACAGTACTTTTACTGCAGTCGCAGAGACTTTGTCTCTGGAGACTTTGTCTCCGGAGACTGAAGTCGTTAGGGATATCATTAAAGAAACAGAATTACGTTTGGCAATCGCTGCTGATAACTTTTTAATTTGACCTGGCGTTAGGTATATTTCTCTGGTTGTGTATTTCGTTTTCATTATATCTAGGTTGTCACACAAATTATACTTGTATTGTCATTTTTCCTTTGGGCGCATCAATTGTCAAAAATCGATCACTAACAACTAACGCGTATACGTTATATTGTTCGGCTGGCATTGCGCCAAACGTCCAAGTGACTTCAATATCAGCAGTCGATCTGATAGCTTGTTCAGGGTGTTTTGAAACGTCAAAATAAAAGATAGGATATATTGATCGAAATTCTTCTACTGATATCTGAGATCCACTGTCTGCGTCTTGGTATGTTTGTATAGCCTCCATAAGGTACACATACGGCCGAGATATGTCTTTAGTGGCATCATCAGCAAAATTGCATTCGATTGCACGTTCGGGATATTGCTTAGAATTTATTCTAACAAAAATTCGTCTGACATCTGGGTTATCAAATATGGAGTTGTTCATTTCTTGGTCATTACGGCGTGCTTGTCGTTGAAATACAACGAACAAATGTCGAGGTAATTGTTCGCTTGATGTAGTTGTAACACGCCATGTGTAATCAGTTGCATTGGGAGTAGCTGTTTGATAAATCCTGTTCTGCTGGAAATAGATCTTTTTCGTATAATTAGTCAATATTGATTCGAGTTCCATCATTTTAGCTACAGACGGAACAACTCGTGGCATCCACAGAGCTAATCTTGTAATAGCAAACTGACCATCAGCCACTCCATCGGCGTGCATTATACAATCGTTTTGATCCGCTCGATCTAAAATAAGCGTATGTTTTAGTCTACGAAATACTTTGTTGTAATCACGGCAAAATCCAAATATTGTGTTTAACGGAAGCATCATTGTTATTTGGCGAGATTCTGCAGCAAATGTTTTTCGTTTGACATATCCTTCGTTATATCTTCTGTTACGTGTACTAATAACGCTGTTTATTAAATCTAATATAGCTACTGCATCTGCGGCTGCACCTGGCGGTGTTATACTAAGATTATTACAAGCTTCTGTCAGCGAGACTCTCACAGCATTTGCATCCGCTGCTGCAGCTGGAGGATTAATAACAAATTTTGCAGCATTTGCTATAAGAAAATTTTTTAACAATTACAAGGTCTGCAGCGGCGTCAGCACCATGTGTACGAGCACCTCTTGAAAGAAACTCGCCTAAAGCAGTTGTCCCATTTCCCGTATCTTTAAACCAAGTCATATTTGTGGCCACTGATTTCAAGTAATCGTCACTGAATGAGACGATATTGAGTACCGTACTCACTATAGGCAAGTGCATTGAAATATCTTCTACTGTTTGATTGGCCAGTTGATACCGGGCTCTTTTAAATAAACGCCAACCGTTATTGACAAATGCAATTTCTGGACCAGCTGCAATATTGCCGCCTATCGCAGTTAATAACTGACCACGCACTTCTAATACTGCCTTGTGAGATAACAGAAACAAGTCCTCGTCACGTGTATTAAAAGTTCTGACACCAGCTTTATTTGGTTCGTTTGAGTTCTCATCCAAGAACTCAATGTATTCAAATTCTGTCACTATGTCGTCGGTATCATGTTCTTCGGCAAGATCGAGATAATTTTTGACTGACATTTTATCTAATAATCGCCACACAAAATTGCAACGACTAAAACGCAGCAGGTGTTATTCTTGTTTTCGCTACAAGTTTACGTACTACATTTTCGCCGCTTGGTGATAATAATTTTTTTTGCGGTAGCTATCATAGCTCGTTCTGTTTCTGCTGTGGGTGCAATATCTGATATTGCTCTTTTTATATCTGCGATCTGCGGTGCAGATTGGCCTTTAATTTTTTCAGCAACTTTTTGTCCTAATGAAGTACCAGCTGTGCTAGCAAAAGCTTTAACTGCGTCAAGTGCAATTGGTGCTACTTTGCGTGCGATTTCTGGAACATTTTCAATAATTTTTGTAAATATATTTCCAAACAATCCTCCTATGATTTTTCTTCTGTAAACTTTTTTCTTTGTCTCATTTTATATCAATGAGGTTGTACAAAAATCTATGTCCCGTAACGCTGTTACGGACTATGTCGCCAACAACTACGCAGCGACTATGTCGCCGCGCGTAGGTGTAAGTAATAAGTAACAACCTCGTTATTCAAATCTAGCTGTCTACCCGATTGGTCTATTAACTGCATTGTTATACTCGTTATTTGATTTTCAGGAGTAATTGGATAATATATTATTTGTTGAGGAGTAATTTGCATTAGCGACCCTGGTGGGACATCGGGTGAAAAACTATAGATTGTTTGACCCTGACTACCTCCAGCCAAGTAAGACCCTGCTGCGATAGAACAATTAATCAGTATTGTGTTTATATCAGTTATATTCACTGGCAGGTCACTGTCATATGATACACTTTGTTCTGTAACACTGCCGTACTGCTGGTTCTTAAAGCCTAACAGCGATGCAATACTGCTCGCTGGGGAGAAATCGATTATAAAATTATTTTTTAGTGTAATTCTAGCTCGTAGCGTATTATAGTTTGGAACCAGCTCAAAATGACCCGAAACACAAAAGGTGTCGATCAGTTCTTTTATCGTTTTATTAATATCAATCACGTTATATGCTCCTTGTGGTATTTTAACTGATCTCGACGACGAAGTCGTTGCCCCAGACTTAAATGTAAAATCATCATTTAAAAAAAAAATTACGTTTGCCATAGAGTGCCATACTGTAGCAGAAATTAATCCAATTTCGTACTGTTTGATCGGATACAGTATTATTGGCGGATTATAGTAGACGGAAAAGTTTGCCCTGTCACTCGTTGTCTGTGAGGAATCAAGTAACAATGTTGTCGACATTATATTGTTACCTGTAGGCTCGTACAAATGTAAGAGAAGAAAAGAGTGAAGTCAACAAGCTTTGTATATTTTAACAAAATAATTTATTTCCCTAGAAAACAATGTAAAAATTGGTAAATAGGACTTACAGTTTGTGAATATAATCCAAAATTTAATCCTAAGAATGAAAAATACAAGTCCTATCACTAAATAGTTCTATTAGAATCCAGGTTCGAATCTCGACGACATACAAAGATGGAAGGCGATGACGTCAGATGTGTCCATGTACGAATATCAACAATTCCTCAATTGAATCACAGTTTTTGTTTCCGAATAATTCCAGAATAAATTTCCATGAATATCTTTCAGAATTTTTTTTTATAAGAAAGTCAACTTGTTGAGTTTCCAGTAGAATAAATTATTGAATCCAAAAAAAACACAGATGAAAAACAAACAACCTGGCAACAATTAAAAAAAAAATACCTTGTTCCTTCAAGATGCTAAAACGACTCTGACAGAAAAATATTAAGAATGCGTATTTAAACCCAAAAACATCATTTCAAGTCTCGCGAGATGGGTCATATGGTCTCTTACTACAAGAAATCTATCACGTACACCAGTGTAGCCCCACTTAAGAACCAATAATAAAGAAACGTTGTTTACACATTGTGATCACGCAATCAAAGTATGGCCGTGATACTGACCAATCATTTTAACTGCCTGTTTACGAACTTCCCAACCTAAGACGAACTAGGTTAACTAAAAATAATTCTCATGTAACACGTTTTACGTCTTAGATAAACAACATTTACTAAACGAAAATATCGAACTACTGAGAAAGAATTTCGAATCCTTTTAATAATCACTACAATAAAATGTAATGAAACAAAATAAAATAAAAAGGAATTTTAAAACACACAAGCAATTCAATTACATATACGTAACACTTCCCCCATAAAGAAAAAAGAAAGATTCATATAATAAATCTTTCTTTTTACCATATGTAAATTATACATGAGGTAAACAAAATTACATGGAAATGCTTATGAAGTATATAAAGTGTATATGAAATAATATTTCTATACACGGGAAAGTGCATCTGCAATCAAATTGTCTTTTCCTTTGATGTGCTTGATGTTCAGATTATACTCTTGCAAAAACAAACTCCACCTTAATAATCTTTGATTTTTATTTTTTATCTTGATGCAAGTAAGGGGGTTGTGATCACTTTACACAACAACCGGAGAAGGAGCGGAGTTAATGTAAACCTCAAAATGCTGTAATGCCAATATTAAAGTCAAACATTCATTCTCGATTGTTGAGTAATTTCTTTGGTGCTTATTTAATTTCTTAGAGAAATAGCACACTGGGTGATCAGTACCATTTCTGTCTTCTTGAATCAATATTGCTCCAACCCCAACATCACTTGCATCCCCAGACAATTTAAAAGACTGATTGAAATTTGGAGCTGTTAAAACCCGCGCACTTTAGAGTATGGCTTTTAGTCTATTGAAAGCTTCCTGACATTTTTTGGTCCAGAGAAACTTATTTCTCAACAAATTTGTCAGAGGTTCAGCAATATTAGAAAAATTGGAACAAAACTTTCGATAGTATCCGGCCATACACCAAAATCGCATTAATTGCTTTTTACTGACAGGCACAGGAAAATCAGAGATAGCCTCAACCTTAGGATCAATAGATTTAACTTGACCATATCCCACAATATGTCCTAGGAAAGTTAAACAAGCACGGCATAACTCAACTTTAGATAAATTGATTGTCAAATTAGCATCAGTGAGTCTTTCAAAGAATTTCCGAATCGTGGCTAGATGTCCTTTCCAGATGTCGTTGTAGACGATGACATCATCAATATAAGCATCACAATTATCTAGACCGGAAGTAATCATATTCATCAAGCGTTGAAACGTACTTGGGGAACCCTTCATCCCAAACGGCATTACCTTATATTGATAGATTCCATCTGGAGTCACACATGCCGACATTTCTTTCGCTCTTTTCGTAAGTGCAATTTGCCAAAATCCTTTCAGAAGGTCAAATTTGGTGACGTACTTGGCATTTCTAATTTTGTCAATACAATCATCGATCCTTGGTAATGGAAATGAATCTGTTTTTGTCACACTGTTCACCTTCCTATAATCAGTGCACATACGGAAAGTTTTATCCGGTTTCGGAACAAGTATGCATGGTGAACTCCAATCACTTTTACTGGGCTCTATGAAATCGTTCTCCAACAAATACTGAATTTCCTTTTTCAAGTATTCCTGTTTGAGAGGGTTCATCCTGTATGGGTGTTGTTTCACAGGTTTTGAATCTACAATTTCAACGTCATGAAAAATTTTGTTTGTCCTCGTAGGAATATCCGGAAACAAGTGCTCATATTCGAATAATAACTGTTTAAGTTCATTTCTTTCTTGTTGTTGCAAATGTAAAAGTTTCTGGTCTAGATCTTTCATAATTTCCGAATTCCGAAGATCTGTTGCTCCAAGATCAACGGTATCCAATTGAATTTCTTCACTTAAATCCTCAGTTGGTGGGACAGGTACAACTAAATGAATTGTAATAATTTACTTGGCTATCTCTTACAATATACTAGTACTCCATTAATTTATTTAGACCAGAGTACTGTAATTATAATCGAACTCATTCATTTTCTTCTTTACTTTGTAAGGGCCGTAAAATCTAGATTGAAGAGAATTTTGAAGAATGAGCAAGAGAGAATGAACTCTATTACAAGACTCAAATGTTCTCTCAAGTAAAGTTTTGTGAAACCATAGTTTCACTTTTGACTTGAATTGCATTGCGCCAAATTCAAGCATAACATGCTGGAAAAGTCCAGACATGAAATTTGACCTTTGACCTGACTGGACAGATTGGGGAAGGCCAAATTGAGTAAAAAGCTTTATCAAAGCTTTTACCATTATATTCCTCAAAAGAATTGCCTCTAGGAATTTTGTTGACGCACACATAATGGTCAACAAATATTGGTTGCCTGAATTGGTCTTTGGTATGGGACCAACACAGTCTACCATAATTCTGCTAAATGGTTCGTCAAATGTAGGAATTGGCTGCAGATGAGCCTTAGGTATCTTCTGATTGGGTTTTCCTACCATTTGACAAGTATGAGAAGATCTACAAAATTTACAAACATCGCTTTTGATTTTTGGCCAGTAAAAGTGAGTCAAGATCTTGTTATAAGTTTTATTTATCCCTAAATGACCAGCCAGATGAAGTTTCATGGGCCAAACTAAGTATTTCCTGTCTGTAAGATTTTGGAACTACAATCTGATAGTTCACTGACCACTCGTCATTAGCAGGTACCTCGGGAGGTCTCCAATTTCTCATAAGAATTCCATGTTTAATGAAATAACAGACAGGTACTTCAGTGGCTTCAGTTTCACTAATGGCCCTCTGAAACAAACAGGAGATCTCAGGATCTTTTCCCTGTTCGACGACAAGTGATTGTCGTTTATCACGCTGATTAGATAAAAGAGAATGAGTATTTAGAAGAGGATCACTGTGATCAATACCTTTCGATTGATCCAAATTAGAAGTGAAAGTGACCTCATCAAAAGCCTGACCAATACATGTGTCAGCTAAAGGAATGTCTTCCTTATCAAAATCATTCTCAAGAGCTTTCTTTGCCATAGCTCTAGTAACTGCACAAGCTGGGTATAACTCAGTGTATTCTTATTCAATAGGATCAAGTTTCTGATCTAAAGAAGGCTTGTCAGTTACAAGTGGATTAACCACAACCTTGTCTCCAGCTAGGTCGTTGCCTACCAACAAATTAATGCCCTCAACGGGTAAGTTAGGCACTATACCGACTGTCACAGGTCCTGAAACTAAGTCGGATGACAAATTTATAGAATGGAGAGGAACATTAACAAAGCCGCACTCTACTCCCTGAATGAGAACACTCTCATTAGAACAGGACGTCTCAGAAGAAGGCAAAATACCTGATAATAAAAGACTCTGAGAAGCTCCTGTATCCCTTAAAATTTTAATAAGGATAGGATTGGCGGAATCACCCAAGAGTGATATAGAACCCTTCGACATGAATGGTTCATAATTCTCCATAATAAAATCAGACTGGGGTTTATTAGACCCAACAAATGTATTGCTTTCAATACATGACCGTGACCTTGATCTCTTAGAAATAAGAGCATTTGGAAAAGGTCTATCTTGATTATGATGCCTATATTTCAACTTATAGCAATCAGAAATGACGTGTCCTTTTTTCTTGCAGTAGGTACACGTAGGCAGAGACAAGGATTTTGAACCAAGTTTATCAGAAGCTTGATCTTTAGAAGCTGTGCCAGATTGAATTTTAGGAGGAATCGTATTAGACTGAAAGACCTTTCTACCAGTAGACTGCTGAGTGAAAGTTTTGCTTACAACAGGACATTTATGAGTTAAGGAATACTCATCCTCAGCAAGAGGAGCATTTTCCAAGGTTTCAATCTTATGCTCTTCAAGATGATTCTTAATGTCATTAGGAAAACAGTTTCTGAACTCTTCAAGTAACACAAGTTGTTCAAGACTTTCATAATCATGTTCAACTTTCTTGGCTAAGCACCATATCTTAAATAACTGTTCTTTTTCTCTAGCAAATTCAACATAAGTCTGTCCAGCTTCTTTTTAATAGTTTCTGAATTTTTGCCGATAAGCCTCGGGGACTAACGCATAACCCCTAGCAGCAGAGGAGGTGAACAGACCACTTGTCTGAATTGTCATTTGTTTAAAAAATAAAGCTTCCTACGAAAATGAAATCTCAAGGTCGATAACGTTAAACCAAAGCCTCTAACTGACCATGAGATTTCTCTAATTGGGTTAGCTCATTTTGTTATTTTATCTTTGACTCTTTGTTTTTATTTATGGTGTGTTTCGTTCACTTGCCGGGTCACTCAATATTGGTCGTTCACCTCCTCTGCTGCTATAATTAACCAAAGATTTTATCCAGACCTATACGATACCTAGATCTTGGATCATGTAAATTTATTGTTATAAATCCGAACGGAACAGCTTGTGCTCTTGAAAAGAAGTTTTTAAACTTAATCATGTCCATATCCCCTGAACACCAAGTATAATAAATATTTTGTAAAGTATAATTATCTAATCCATTAAACACAAGTAAAATATTGCAGTTGTCTCTAATTACGTTAGGTATTTGTGTATAACGTTGTGTAACATAAATCATGTCAGTATTTTTGTGTCTGCCTCTGGAAAATATCCGAGCTGGATTTGATTGTTTGTCCAACATCACATCATCATATACTACGAGGTTATTAATAAATCCATCCAGGTCATCTACAGATGGAGCTTCATCAATATCGGTGATAAAATCAATAATATCGTTTCCGTCTTCGTCTAATAATTTTGCATTTTTATTAAAATCTTTAAGTACTTCATAACATCGTTGATCATTTATAGATGGTGCTACTAAATATAATTTATTCCACTTGAGCCATCGCATTATCAGATTAAGTAATAATTGTGTCTTACGAGATCCAGATGGGCCTAGTATTATCATTCTAATAGAATTTGGTAGTGCTGGATGGTGTCTTACTGGTTCTTGTTTTCGTGTTGCTCAGAAGTCAATTATATCCATATAATAAATAATATGAGTCTATATTGTGTTTGATGTAAGGCAACAACCCCCACCGTTGGATTAACAACAATAATAACAAAAATAAAAGCGTGCACTGACAGGTAAGTGTGAAACGTGTGGCACAAAAAAAATAAAAATTGATTTCGTCTAGCACAAAGACAGGAGGTGATATTGCTGCTTCGTTGGGAAAATTACCAGGGGTTCCGTGGGCGAAATATCCCGGGGAAAAACACTTGCCAGGATACAATTATTGTGGTCCTGGAACTCGACTTGACATCCGACTTGATGATCAAGATCAACCAAGACCAGGAGAACATCCAATAAATAAAATTGATCAAGCGTGTCATGTTCATGATGTTGCGTGTAAAAGCAAGGATTTACAACAACGACATCTCGCAAATGTGAAATTGATTCATGCGTTAAATTCTATACCTGATAAATCTCTCAGAGAAAAACTCTAGTTTTCTAATAAAATCTGCTATGAAAGGTAAAATAATGCTAGGGGTTGGGTAATTAATTATATAACTATTATAATGGAATCTGTTTATTATAGCCCAAGAGGATATTGGAGAGGCAGAGCAGAGATTAGTAAACTTGCTGAAGCAGCAAAAGTCTCACGTTCTGTTGCTGTAAATTGGTTAGCACGACAGGCAATATGGCAAATTTATCTGCCACCACCTAAAAAAATTCAGTACGCACATTTTGATGTCAGCATCCCTAATGAAGTTCATCAAGCAGATATTTTATTTTTCCCACATGACACCATTAAAATTGGTAGACGTCAATCACGCACGTACAAATACGCATTGACTGTCGTTGACGTTGCAAGTAGATATAAAGAAGCAGAACCACTATCAACAAAAACAGCATCTGAAGTTGCATCTGCGTTTCAACGAATTTATCAACGAGGACCCTTGCGATGGCCACAACTATTACAGGTTGATCCTGGCAAAGAATTTCTTGGTGCAGCATCATCATTGATGAAAAAACATAACGTTAAAATCAGACGAGGACACATTGAAATTCATCGTGATCAGGCAATCGTTGAACGATTTAATCGAACACTTGCTGAGCGGTTATTTGCATATCAATATGCAAAGGAAATAACCACTGACTTTAAGTCCGGGGAGAGATCTCGTGAATGGGTTGAAAAGTTACCAAGTGTGGTAGCTGCGTTGAATAATGAAATTACTCGTGTATCTTCTATGAAGCCTGCTAATGCAATTACAAAGAAACATGTACCAATACAATATTTAATATTTCTAACGATACCGTGTCTATCTCGTCCCAGATAATGTATTTAGGTATATATTTCTCACCCATTCGCTCAGGAGT
>JAECUM010043238.1:0-24092 GCA_016617855.1 Megalonaias nervosa
TTGAGTTTCATGTTAACGTCGGCTAGTTTTATGTCAACAGTTGGTTGTTCCCCCAAAAAATCTTTAATGGTTTTGTTTATATTTCTACGAAAATTTAAGAACGTTTCTACATGTCTAGAAAAAGTAGCACTGAGTGTAGTCATTTCGTCATTGATTGTTTTTAGAGGAATTTCCTTATCATCGACGTATTTTTTTGTTGCAGCATCAAAATCAGATTCTGGTGTTCTAAGATTGTTAATACCATTATTATTCATGTTGAGAAATGCACGCATTATACCGCCGTTGGCCAATACGTATTTAGATTCTTGATCGTCGACGTATTTCTTTGTTGCGGCGTCTGTATCTGCGGTTGGGTTTCCAAGGTCTATAATTTTATTTTGATTCATAATAATGCTACCTGTAAATGAATCACCAGCTTTCTTAATATAATCGCTGACTGACGTACTGGAATCTTGTATTTTACCCTGATCAGTAAAAGTAACTATATTATTAACAACAGCATTAGGAACTCGTATAAGTACATCTGGCAGTTGTATATTACTAGTTTTTAATCGTCCTTCCTTATCCTGAAAAACAACTACTTCATTTTGATCAACACTTGTAATATTTAATAAATCGTCAATCTCATTTCTGAGCTGATCGAGAGTTGCGTATTTAGATAAATCAGCTTGCTGCTGAGCTTTGCCACGAGAAGATCTTCCGTAAATATCTACCACTATATTTACTAATATCTGTTTAAATGTGACAACGTAGTATATTCATGCACAACTTTGTGAGGTGGTTTTGTTGATTTTGATACAGCATCAAGTACGTTAAGTACTTCTCGACCACATATTGGTGGATCAGTTAATGTTTGTGTTGGTAACGTTGAATACCAGATTGGAGTACTTTGATCGCCGCTAATATACTTTAAGAATTCTTTTGGTGGAGCTAGTCCATATGAATCAAAATAAATAATTCCACGTGGATCAATTGCATATCCAACCCAGTGTGTGCCTGGACCAGAGTTTTTATCGAGATTAATAATACCGGTTTCAATATTGTTTAGTTTTTTTTGGTAATTGATCTCTCATGAAAACTCCTCTAAAATTTTTTATTTTTAATTTTTTAGCAGCATCTAGTAAATCAAAATTGGACATAGGAGGTATCAGTAAACTGTCCCTGGTAATCTTAGGCCTTTTCCGTACCATGAATGTGGAGTCCCTGGTAATCTTAGACCCCTTCCCCTTTTTTTGGAGGGTTTTATTCCCTGACCCGTTGCTTTCTTTAATGCCATTCCAGCAGCGGTTCCAACAGCGCCTAATGCAGCTGCTTTTGCAACAGCTGGGGCTGCAGCGACTATTAATGCTGGTATAGCTGCAAGAAGTGGAAATATACCACCCGTCTTAACGATGTCTTTAATGGCACCCGCAGAAAGATTAAGTTTTATACCTTTATTTGATTTTTTGGCTTCATTGAAATGCCTGAGCTGATGTTCTGTAAGAGATATTTTATTTGAGCCTCTCATCTGTTCTCTTTTTAGCGATATTTTTAGTCCACAGTAATTTTTTGATGCTGATTGTAGCCTTTTAATCTGACCAGGTGTCTGACTGACACTAACGTGATTATATGACATTATAATATTCATAAACGATCTAATTACATGTTTTCTACTGGAGCATCAATAACTCTCATTCGTCCACCAGCACCTTCAAGTAACATCGATTTATCGCTGAGTATAACAGCAATTGCTCTGTAATTGTCAATACCTTCTATTACTGGTGGTCCTACCGCTGCTACTGGCTTCAGAACGCGAGCTCAAAAGTGTATATCAACAACAGATTGTCTGTATAAATCCAAATGTTCCACAGAAAAGTGATAGATCGGATATAATGTTGTAAAATCTAATTGTGATATTTGTAAACCAGTATCAATATTTTGATCACGGCCCATGAACGTCATCAGACGATGATATGTACGTGCTACATGATTTTGATCAAAATTCAATAAAATATCTTCGGATGGTTCTTGATGTCCATTTATTCTTAAAGAAACCTCAGAAACACCGATTTTATCAAATATCGTCATACTACGTAGTTGATTGTTTACCCGTTCAGTATTTTGTAATGCAATAAATATATGCCGTGGTGCAGAAACACCCTGGTGGGAAGCTATCTGCCACGTGAATAAACCATCAATATTACTCTGGATAGCATCTGTGGTCATTGTCAACCATGATAACATTGATTTACCACCTTGACTCATAAAAGATATTAACCGATCTTCTTCAGATATTGTTGGAGTCATCACTGGCATACATAATGAAAGCTTAGTAAGAATTACTTTACCAGGATCACCAATGGGTCATCCATAATGCATCATCGTCCGTGGCTTTTCGTACTAGTACAACCGTATGTTTCGCTCCAAAAATAACCTTTCTGACATTTCTACAGAATCCAAATATGTGTGAAAGTGGAATTGAACATGAAAACGCTCTTCTGCCACCTTTCAACATTGATCGACGTGCTGCAAATCCTAAATTAAAATCGGGATTTGGAAAATATAGATCTTCAACACCATCAGCAGGAGCAGGAGGAGCAGCTCGATTATTGGGCCGTCGAAGAATCTGATTTCTATGATCAGGGTGGTCAGAAGTATCCTTCGCAAACATCATTGATGGACCAGCTGATCTTGAATAATCGTCGCTGTATCTCGCAAGACCAAGTATTGTTGTAGCAACGTCGACGTCCTTCTGAATTGATTCAATATTTTTTCCGTCAATCATGTACGTTGCGCTGTCAAATAACGCCATAATACCATTATTAACAAAACCAACCCTAACTTCAGCTCCATATGCTACTGGTGCTGCAGGAGCAGCGTTATATAAAATTTCACCTTCAACCTCAATAAACGCCTCAGCGGGTAAGAAATACCTACTTGTATCCTGAGCCTGTAGTTCAATTCGTCCACGCTGATCTGGAATTCGAGCGTCATAAGAATAATATTGATAATCACGCACAGACTCATCTTTGAGTACTGGTGCATCCATGTCGAATGCGGGATCAGATATGCGCTTGAACATCTTTATTATATTTGCTATCGTCTAAAACGAAGACCACTTCCTGCTATCAGACTAGCGGTTATATTTTTTTCTTTTTCTGACATTGGTACATCAGCCAACTCTGCTAGTTTTTGATTAGCGTCTTGATTTATTATTTTACTGACATTTGCAGGCATTACTTCAGTACTGGGTAATTTTACTGGTTGCGGTTTTCGTCGCATTAATCGTGCTAGTCTATCTTTGATCGCTGAAAATGCTTTACCAGCAACATTAGCAACAGCACCAATACCTTTTTCACGAACAACATCAATAGCTTTAATTCCCAGTTGCTTTGCGATCGGTATTGCTTTTGGGGCTATCCTTCTAAATAGACCCTGAACAACATCACCTAGTCCATCTCCGTAGGTTGTTTTGTATACTGGTAATCCTGAATTTCTTACCCTGACCATGGTTGGTCCACGTTGAGTACTATGTACGATCATTTTATTATAGTAATTGTATTTAATTACGTACTTAGTCACTATGGTAGTCATCGGCAATTTCGTTAATAAGAGACTGATAAACATCAACGTCCATGATACCGCCTGTAAATAACCGTCTGCAAATATCGGCTGCTTCATTAATTATTTCTGGAGAATTATTACCAGCTCGTTTTCCTCCGATGAGGATTTCTAGTCGATCAACATCGGCAAGGACGTTATTAGGACATGGAATAACGAGACCACTTCCCTGATTAGTAAATCCACGTCCAGTTGCGCCAGGATCTTGATATTCCTCTTCCTCCTTTTCCTTTTTGCTTGGTTTCCGTCGTTTTGAAGATTGTATTAATGGTATTCGTGATTTTGGAGATTGTGTGGACATTTTTTTTTGGTGATGGTATATCTCCAAATAATGGACCTTCTTTAGCCTCTCCGAGTTGTTTCAATAAAGTATTAAAATCATATTTATGTTTATCGGTGATTTTAGATATACCACGAGATTGTCGAAATATAAAAGGAACCCATTTTTTTTCAGGAACACTAGCGGTGTCTGGATCTAATAATTTATCACGTTGCGAATATCCTGTTGCAGCGACCGCAACATCGTTTTCTTTAAGTAGTCTACGACCATATTCGGTTAATTGGGCTGGTTTTGGTTTTGGTGTAACAAGATCTATTACGTCACCGACCTCTTCACGAACTTTGTCAATACCCTCAAGTACTTGTTGTACTTCTTCTTGTAATTGTGGTTGAGCCGCAGCTATTTCAGCTGGAAGTCTCCGTAAAATCCTTTTTGTCTGTTTTGTTCTTTCTGCTATTTTTCCAGTTGCTTCAGCGGTTTTCTCTAACGTAGGAAGAAGACCTTTAGTGGTTTCTGTAATAGGTTTAAATAATTGTTTTGTATCCTCTTCAAATTCAACATGAGATTCCTGACGCTGTTGTAATTGTTGCTTGACAGAATCACGAACAGGTAAATATTTTTTTAATTGCCTCTAATCACTCTCGAGCTAATTTAGCTGAATGTGGTTCTCCAATATTCATTATTGATAATATTTATAAAAATTGTTTAATTTATAGCAGCAGGCAGGGTGAAAAACGACCAAATATAATTGACCCGGCGAGTAAACTAAACGCATTATAACATAAAAAACAAATAGCCAAAAATAAAATAACAAAAATGAGCTAACTAAAACGATTTATTATCCGTATTTTCAAACTATATGGTAATAATAATGTTAGGGGGTTCGGTTTATAATTATTGACATTATTTTTTTTCAACCCCCGTAGGAACCGTTAATTTATGAAAAACTTGCTCGAAACCAATTTGTAGGGTTCACCCTGCCTGCTGCTAATGGGAAAATTACCAGGGACACCATGGGCCAAATATCCAGGAGAAAAACATCTTCCTGGATATAATTATTGTGGTCCTGAAACTAGACTTGATATCCGACTTGACGAACGAGATCAACCAAGACCTGGAGAGTATCCAATAAATGCGATTGATCAAGCGTGTCACGTTCATGATGTTGAGTATGAAAGCAAAGATTTACAACAACGATATATTGCGGACGTGAAGTTGATTCATGCTTTGAATTCTATAAAAAAAACAAATCTCTCAGAGAAACACTTGCTAGCTTCCTAGGAAAATCCGCGATGAAAAACAAACTAATGCTAGGGGCTGGTAATTAATCAACTAATTATTAAAATAATAGAATCGATTTATTATAGCCCAAGAGGATATTGGAAGGGGAAAGCAGCGATTGGTAAACTTGCTGAAGCAGCAAAATTCTCACGTTCTGTTGCTGCAGCGTGGTTAGCACGACAGGCAATATGGCAGATTTATCTACCATCACCTAAAAAAATTCAGTATGCACATTTTGATGTCAGCGCTCCTAATGATGTTCATCAAGCAGATATTTTGTTTTTACCACACGATATTATTAAAACACGTAGACGTCAATCACGCACATACAAATATGCGTTAACTGTCGTTGACGTTGCAAGTAGATATAAAGAAGCAGAACCATTATCAACAAAAACAGCATCTGAAGTTGCATCTGCTTTTGAACGAATTTATCAGCGAGGACCCTTGAGATGGCCATAACTATTACAGGTTGATCCTGGCAAATAATTTCTTTTTATAGTATCATCTCTGATAAAAAAAAAAAAACATAGCGCTAAAATCAGACGATGACACACTGCATTTCATCGTGATCAGGCAATTTTTGAGCGATTTAATCAAACACTTGCTGAGCAGTTATTTGGATATCAGTATGCGCAGGAAATATCCCAATAAAGTTCACAAAGACGTGAGATCTCGTGAATGGGTTGCAAGATTACCAAGTGTGATAGCGGCGTTAAAAAATGAAATTACTATTGCAACTTCTATGAAACCCATCATGGCGATTACAAAGAAATATATACCAATACAACTCTCAACCAGTACTAAGTAATGTGACCGACAGATATTTATATGATCCCGGTGAACTTGAAGGGGTTAAAGAAAGGGCAACTGATCCTATTTGGAGTGTGACCACACATAAAATTTTCAGCGTGGTAAGATCCATGGGTAGACCTGCAATCTACAGACTAGATTCAACTTCTCCTCAATGTGGATTTGTACGCGAACAATTACAAGTAATTCCTGAAGACACAATTACCACCGCGTTCACTTTTGTAATCTGGTTCCAGGGCCAGCGCCCCGACATCGATTACACTCAAGACAGGTCAGCATCACATTTTCGCGTGTGTCACCAAGACTACTATTAATTCTATTTACGGTAAACTGTCTTGGATTCTTGTCTTTAGACAAGGAGCAGAACTTATTACAGTTACAGCTCGCACAGTGATTATTCTGAAGTTGTTTCAGTGTCATGATAACTTCAGCATCGAGATCAAAGTCGGGTTTATTTTTTTGTCGCATTGTTTATAACCAAATATTTTTTTCTTGACAACTTCGTTGTTAACTACATCATCGGTGTTTTTCACTCAAGAATCTGCGAGAATAACTAAGTTTGACCACTCGATTCTATCATCGATAATCCAGATATTTGTATCAGAAATAGTTAATCCCTGTGACGAGTGAATCGTTATAGCGTATGCTAGTGTCCTAAAACAATATCATTTAACACAAGAATTTGTTTCTAATTAACTCCTGGAATCTCAACTTCAGTATTCTGTCGTCGAGTATATGCTGGGCGATAACACGATGGTACAGGTAGATTTGAAAATTTTTCTTTATGTAACAGAAATAATTTTTCTTGCAGTGTATCACGAACTATCTTTCTACTTGCAACTATCAAATCCAGTCATTCATAGGAGTTTCCGGAATTATTTCACGCATTATCTCACACTGTATTTTATCTGGCTGTAGTCTGATTAATTTTTTAAATTCTTTCATCGGTTCGTCAATAGCTCTATGATCATCTCCTCCTAATAATCTACAAACGTTTTTAACCATTCGTGCGGAGACTGCCCAACGAAAGGTGGCGATTGACCATGATCACCACACATTATCACATCAGTATTCTTTGTCAATAACCAATCAAGAAAAATTTTGAATGTGTCTAACAACACCGTATTAGTTTCATCCCAAATAATAATATTAGGATTGTATTTTTCACCCATCCTCGATGGAGTCTATGCATCTCCGCACCATCTAAAGAAACTATGATAAGCTTGAGATTTTACTCCACGTTCTTTCATTTCTAGGGCGAGTTTATGTGTGGGTGTCAAAACAACCATATCAAAATTCCGAATTAATTCAATCGCGCGTGTTGTTTTACCAGAACCACCACACCCATTGAGATAAACGGTTTTATGCCTGGATACAGGATCATATACAGATGGCGCTGATGATTTTGATACTTGATTATTATTCTTATAATATGTTTCCTTGATTTCAATGTCTGCTGATTCAGAATAACTAAATATATTTTCTTGTTTTATTCTTCATTATCCCCATTCACCAGTACCAAGTAGCGGCTTTAGCAAATCCAAATATTTTTTATTTATATAAAATGAACCTGTGGCAACTCTGACCGGGGTCAGATGAAATCTGTTTATCATCGATAATAAATTTATGGAAACGTACGCGAGCATCGAAGATCTTAAATGAGTAAACTGCGGTGACTCGCCATCAATATAGCTCACGACTGTTCCTAATATAGTTCCGTCCGATAAATAAGCATTACTTCGACTTACAAATGTGTTTTTTTTTTCCCGTTGTATCAGCAATTATAAATCTAGTTCAGCATCGTCCATAATTAATCTTGTACAATGTCGTTTATGATCATGTGACCCTCATTGAGTAAATTTACCAATTAGTTTCCTACAAAGATATTTTGCAAATTTTTTTCATAATCAGTCATATCACGATTTTCATCATCAGAATATTTCTTTTGTTGTGGCAACCAAACTTGCTTCTGCGGACGATATGATAAAATTGCTTCATTTACTTTCAAGGATATCCATATTTTTACATCAAGTATATATCGTAATAGTACTATTGGAGCCCAATATTTTTCTGCGAAATGACGGCCAAACCAAGCATAAGTAATCGGGTGGAGATTTTATGTAAACTCGAATGATTCTATACAGGCGAATCCGGTAAAGTCAAAATCTGACAGGGGTCCATTCATCGCAACTCTGGTCATCTCGTGTGTTGAACGTCCAAATCTTTTGAAATACTCAGAACATTCTCCGTATCCAAGAAAACTTCCAGGATAACATGGCCCCATATCAACCGATATAACATCCTTGCAATCGTATTTAATATTCCATAATCCGCTGTGTCCGTATTCGATACAGCTGCGTTGAATATCTTCAAGAAATTCTGATCATGTCGGTTTCCATGAATTTTCATCCTGAGCAAAATAAGCAGCAACTGATGGAACGGTAAAACAATTATTCAGTAATTGTCCAACCCTGACATCGTCAGAGGTATATTTCAACGCAATATTTTTCATTTCCTCGTGGAGAGATTCTGCACAATAAATGTCTCCATTAGACCGTACAAACTGATCATAGTTCACAGATTCTGAACTCGGAAAAAAACGACACGGACACAGGGTCACTCTTACTGATATTTCTGATAAAATCAAATATATGATCATTATAAAATTTAACTGTTCTGTCTCGTGAAGATATTGTCATGCGTGTGAGTATGATTAATAACTTCTATAGGTTTTCATCTTGATTCACATTTCGATTTGTATAAAATACCTCCGGTTAGTGTTTCCACCGTAATCGGAAATTTTAATATTTTTTTCTAGTTCAGCAACGTCGCTGATAGACGCTCTGGTACCTTTAACTGTTTCTGACCACATATTTATTTTTTATGTCTTAGATCCGTTAAACCGTTTCCACGTATCGCCTTTGTGAAGTATTCTGTAACTCGCTCAGCTACACAATTTAATCGAGAGAATTTCATCGTTTTGAGATCAGTAACGCTAGGTTTATCATTTAGCGGATATATCGCATAAACAACTGCAGTCACAGGATATGCTCGTTCATAATATAGTTTATCAATGTCAGTCAATGTTCCTGGTTTGGAATTTTTATTTAACATGACAACATTATTTCCAGTATGAAGTCGCACAGGGTCACGTTTGTCACGGATAATCCAAATGTCGCCTGTCTCTACAATACATTTATTAGAATAAAATATCTTTGATCGTCGAAATAGTTAATAATATTCTTTCCTCGCTCATCATTCATTCTAGTATCGACAACATTCATGATTCTGAATGTTTACCACACGTGATCCGCACCATCGTTGCGAAATTCCTTCTTGGCTTCATTGATACGATCAGTTATATTCGCTAAAACAAGATCTTGCATCGAAAAATTAAGTTTAGGTTTCGGAAGTTTGTCAAGATCGAATTTGGCTCTAGAAGGCTTAGTTGCGGACAATCTCTCACACTGCTCCATATTATAATTAAGACAAATATATATTAAATTAAACTTTAATTATATATTTAATGATTGGAGCAAAGAATAAATCCAAATGGGTCAAGGTGGGTTATTCACTTCCTTGTAACATGACTTGCGTAAATGAATTCTGTGGTTGTCGCATGCAAAGCGTTCGAAGACAGAGTCTTGGACCAAAACCGTGTTTACGGTGTGGTGTTGAGGTCAGAGGAGAAACTCGTTTGTGTGTGCAGTGTGGTAGTAAAAATTGAGAGCTAAAAAGATATTATGATAAACAAATAATGCCGATGAATCTCCCATAGAAAACGCTGAAGACTATCTCGCCAGATTTTCAAAATAATAATTTAGACAAATAATGTTATTACATAAATGGAGGAAAATGAATTTGTGAAACATCTATCATTAAAAATTATGAAGCAACTCATGATGTTGTAATCAGGAACTGTCGATTAAAAAAAAAAAAAAACTAGTCGGTAGTATTGATAATACTGGTTTTCTCAGATTTAATGCCTGGAAAGAAAGATATTTGTCTCATAAATTCATAAAATAATGTTATTTTATGGAGTCATCGAAGATGGACTTGTGATCGATCATATAAATGGCAAAAATCTCGATAACTGTTTAACTTACAACCTATCACACAGAGTCAAAATTCTGTACGAGGCAGTACTGGTAAGCACAACATGGCTGGAAGGAGGGTTACCAAATCTGTAAATTCAGAGACTGGCGAAGAAATAATACTTCATTCGATAAATGCAGCTGGTAAATATTTCGGTATTCACCCGAATTCAGTACAATATTTTGCCGAGAATATAACCAAATCGGCATTTTCTAATAAGTATGATCATCAGCGAATAAGATTTAAGTATGCTGCCACATCTGAATAAAACAAGAAAATATTTTTGAATTTTATTGTATTTGACGAGGCGAGATAACTCTATCAAGTAGATTTCTCTCTGATAGAGTATTAAGTAGTTATCTCGCTTGTTACTGCGTAATATTACATTACCACAGTATTATTTTTTCCTGTCATCGTAACAGTTATATTCAGTAATTTAATTGTTATTTGTCTCTCCTTTCGTCGTTGATAATCCCTCAAACACAAAAATATGTTCTCCGTTTGTGATTGAAAAGGCAATAACGGAATAAATCGGCAAACCAAAAAGTGTTAAAAAGTTGAAATAGGGCTGCTTTCCTGTCGAGTGTGAGCAACGAGGTCAAACATAGAACATCAGGAAAATGAAAACCTTCTTCGATATTCCAGTAACCTCATCCGTTCACACAACACTCAATATGTCTGAAGGCGTGATTCTCTGTCGTAACTTGGCTGGAGTAAGCACCACAGATATCATTGAAGGGATGGAAAACGAAGGTGTCACTGCAGTCCGTAGAATACGTATTAAACGTAACAACATTCTGCAGGACACCGACACCATTATACTCACCTTCAACAAACCAACATTACCCAGAGTGGTCAAAGTTGGCTTTTGCAAGTGAAGGTTGACATGTACATACTGAACGCCCCTTTGATGCTGTAAGTGTCAGAAATGTGGCCATCATAAAGACCCTTGTTCAGAAAGCTAAATATGTGGCCGATGCGAAGACCATTCACATCAGGAATCTGAATATAGAGCAACTCCGCATCGCGTCAACTTTGGAAAGGAACACCACGCCAATTACAAGGAATATGATACCTGGAGACAGAAGAAGGAAATACAGAGGGTAAAGTACACTACCAACATTCCCTATCCAGAGGCCAGGAAACTTGTACAAGCAAAAACATCCATTCCTGCACGGTAGTGAAAAACAATCCCAAAACAACGAAGGACGCTCAATCTCGAACAGATCCACCCGATTCAACATCAAGCTCTAACACCCACCATTACCAGGCACAGAAAAACACGGCATCTACTCAAACAACTTTTAATAATACCCCACCACAGAAATTACTAAAGAATACAAACAAATCTCAAGGAAATAGGCAGCAAAAGGGGTCAGATGACCCTAATAAACTTTATAATAGTTTTGGAGACATTGAGAGCATAGATGCAGAAGAAACTGATCCATGTGCTGAAGGTGACTCCAGACCTTGCCCCAAGAATTTACCCCCATACTTCCTGCAGAGAAATAACTACACAGATTAACCCCGCGAAGGATCTAACCTAGCTCCACAATCTCCAGTTTACATTGATAATGAAGAACACCATCATACAATGGAACTGTCGAGGACTTGAAGCCACCTACACTGATATTGTTCTGCTTTTTATAGAACATGCTCCTGCAGTTTTATGCCTGCAGGAAACATTCTTGAAAGATACGGATAACATCAAACTTAAAAGCTACTCTCTGTTTAACACCCACTCTCCACTCTCAAAAATGCTGACACGGCCCTAGAAGGAGTTTTTAGTTTTTGTGAACAATAGAGCCCCTGATAGCGTCATCCCTTTAACACAAATTTGCAAGCCATTGCTGTAAGCGTCACTCTACATCGAGTGATTACCTTTTGTTCTTTTTATATACCACCAAACCTAATACCAAACGAATTAGACAACCTTATTCAACAACTGCCTGCGCCATTTGTTATCCTTGGTGATCTTAATGCCCATAACATTTTATGGGGATCAAAACTACAAAAGCGACATGGAAAAAATGGTACGTTTCATTTCTAGACACGATTTGTGTCTATATAACATAAAATCACCGACATATTTACACCCAGGAACGAGTACATACGCGTATATTGATTTGACAATTTGTTCTCTTTCGCTACTTTTGAGTTACAATTGGAAGGTCGCTGATAATCTTCATAGCAGTGACCACTCTCCAGTCTCTCTTACCAACACCAACGTTACAATCGATGAAGCAATTCTACAATGGAATTTAAAAAAGGCCACCTGGGCCAAGTTTGAAACACTTTGTACAGCTAGATTTAACAGGGGTACAGTTTTAAACGACAATGACCCTTATTCAATATTTTACTTCTGTCTTAATCGAGATTGCAGAACAATCCATTCCAAAGCCTCAACGAACTGTAGAACCCAAAGACCGTGGTTCACCAAAGAATGTAAAGGAATCATTAGACAACGCCGAGAAGCACTGAAAAAAATTAATAGTCGTCCAACGCCTGAAAATTTAACTAAGTACCGTATTGTTTGGGCATAAGCTCGCCGCACGATTAAACAAAGTAGAAAAGTATCATGGAAAAGATATGTTTCAACTTTAAATTCTCATTCCACTATAAAGAAAGTTTGGGACACGATCCGCAAAATAAATGGAAAGGGAAAACACAGTTCCTTCGGACATGTGAAACTAAACAACAAGAATTTCATTTCCAAACATTACATAGCTAATTTACTCGCTGATAGTGTTTCTGTAAAGATTCATAATCGTCAAATTTTTCAGAAACCTTCCCAAATGTAAAACTCACAAAGAAATGGCACAGTTGAAATTCACATCGAATAACACAGAAAGTTATTATCAACCGTGTTCACTGTTGTAGCTGATGGAATCTTTGAAGATGGCCCATTATCCATCCGCTGGGCCTGACAATATACATTACCAGTGATTAAAACACCTATCAGAACCATCATTAACAGTCCTGGAAGTCTTCAATAATTAATGGATTCCTAGTAATGTACCAAAAATTTGGAAAGAAGCAACAATAATGCCAGTTCCCAAACCAGGCAAAGATAGCACAGATCCTATCAACTGTCGACCCATTGCTCTGACGAGTTGTGTGTGCAAAACAATGGAATGAATGATCAGTTCTCGGCTTGCATGGTACTTGGAAACTAACAATTTAATATCTCTTTCCAAAGTGGCTTTCGATATGGCCGTAGCAATTGGTCTGGTTAGACTGGAAACATTTATTCGCGACGGATTTATCAAGGAAGAACATTTAGTAGCGGTTCTCTTTGATTTAGAAAAGGCCTATGACACGAGATGGAAGTACGAGGCGCTAAATGATTTGCACCATCTGGGTCTAAAATCCGTCTGCCCTCTTTCATATTGAACTTACTCACAGACACATAAATCAAGGTACGAGTGAGCTCCACCCTCTCTGATATGTACGAGCAAGAGATGGGTGTGCCCCAGGGCAATATTTTATCTGTAACGCTTTTCAACATCAAAACCAATAGCATCACCAAGTGTTTGGCTCCTGGTGTGGATTGCTCCTTATACGTTGATGACTAATAAGTTATCGATCAAAGCACATGCATACAACTGAAAGACAACTACAACAAACTGTCAAAAATATTCAAAATTGGATAAGTACTAACGGTTTCACTTTCTCGAAATCAAGATCGGTATGCATGCATTTCTGTCAGTTACAAAGACATCGTGATGAATCGAAACTCACATTGAACGGAACACCTATTCCACTTGTTCAGGAAACAAAGCTTTTAGGTATTATCTTTGACAGAAAACTGACTTTTATTCCACACCTAAAAACTTGAAAGGTAATTGCTTGAAATCTCTAGATCTGCTTAAAGTAATAGCGCACACTGACTGGAGTGCTGATAAAATCGGGATCCTCAATTTATATAGAACATTTGTTCTCTCCAAACTGGACTATGGTTCACTTAGAATGTCATACTTGAAGATGCTTGACCCACTTCATCATCAAGGAATAAGACTCGCTTTGGGAGCATTTAAGACTTCTTCGTGCGAAACACTTCTCGCTGAAGCGAATGAACCACCTTTATGTCATCGTAGAGAAATGAGTTCTGCACTGTATGCCCTCAAATTAACATCAAACCCTCTGAACCCTGCTTTTTTGGCTGTTTTTCAACCCAAATACAAAACCTTATACGAAAATAAACCAAACGCCATACATTCCTTTAGCATTAGAGTATCATCCAGCGAGGGTGCAGAAGAAGAGGCAGACAGAAAAAGAGGTGAGAAGATAACATTAAGGAATGGACAGGCATGGGATCTGGAGATTCCCAAAGGGCAGTAGAAAGCAGGGAAAGATGGAGAGAATTGGTTGTAAAGTCAACTATGGTACCCCAACGACCTCTTGGATTAAGGGATTGATGATGATGATGATGATGATGATGATGATGATGATGATGATAATGATGATGTTTCAACCTACGAACGATCAGTACTACAATGTGCATGACATGAAGGAACGTTTTGATACTATAAACTTCACCTGTATTATAGAATTCCTGAAAGAAGTAAACATTTATTCTAAGTTATAACTTTTATGCCATCACCTTGAGCATTGTTATATAAAGTATCTACCATCCCTTATTTTCAATAACTTTTCATCTGTCTTTATGAACATAGACCATTTACATTCCCCATTGGTCGGGAAGCTTTATATATTACCCTTACCCTCTTATCGTTTTACTTTCACCTATTGTGTTTTGATATCGCTGGTCGATATGAAAACTTTTATCATTTTTAAATGAACCTAGATATAATCTTTTGTATGGCGCTAAATAGCTTAACAGTGCTGGTACGCCGTAAAAATACAATCAATCAATCAATCAACCAATCAGCGTCGCTAAGGGACCTAAGTATTCAACAAAGGCATTTGTCTCTTGCCATTGCGTTTGATTTTAGGATACAAATTTAACAATATCATAACTAAACTAGAATCCCACCTCCCATTTTTAAAATCGGCAATTTCATTAGGGCCAAAACTAAAAACTAAAAGTTAGATGGTTTACTTTGGGATACGGATTCCTCGTAGCGTGAAACTGGCAACGTTCTAAATTTTACTTTCAAGTGACTGTTGGTCTCCCACCTCTTTGTAGCAACTGTTTATTTTATTTTCGAATTGTTTAACGCGAGGCCATTAGCCAGTATAAAAATAGTATTTCTAAACCTGGCGAGCGTGGATGACCCTCACAATGCAGGTTGAAGATGGCTCTGAAAAGGACCATTTTTTTTGTTTGGTTTCTATTGTTTTCCTGTTATGAATGTATTATTGCCAGGTCCAGTACTTGTACTTGCAAAAAATCAACTTGCTTGTGTCTTAGGAAAATTACAAAGTGTCTTGCTTCCCCAAAAGACCAGAATTTTACTATGGACATCAATCCATAATTTACGTACATCAAGATCATGTCATCTAATAGGTTCCCATATCTCCACACCTAATTCGAAGTCATCGTCCATTCATATTAGATAAACAACCACAGGCAGTGTCGGCATTTACTGTCAGTATTTTGAATATTACTAATCCAAGATAGCCAAGATCCCAGCCTCGTTTTCAAATGGTCCCTCTTCAAATTGTAGTTTTCATTGCGGAATTATTTCTTTGATGTTACGTAACTGTACGATTATCATGATGAATGCTCTTATGTGTACGTAACATGCACGTCTCATTAGAAGATAATTTCTGCAATGTCGAGCTTGTAGAGTAGAGAACAAATACACCATCGTAATGTACCCAAAGCTGCAATATTCATAACTGCAATTATTTTGTACAATATATTCCATGATGTCTCTCTTCAAGCGCCACCCTCTCCTTCCTGGAAACAATCGTATTGATAGTACTCTAAGAGGGACGGGCATGTTTGTGATTCGGTTGTCTGAACGATCCTAGGCCCTAAAATATTAATATAGCTTGATTAATTGACTGATTTACTGATTGGATTTGCAAGGCGCTTCAGCACTGTTAGGCTATTTAGATCCATACGAAAGGATATATGTAGGATTAATTAAAAGTCATAAAGGGTTTCTTATCGACCAGCTTTATAGCGATCATACAGTGAAAAGCAAAACGATTAGATAGTAAAGTTAATATATAAAACTTCCCAATCAGCGGGCAATGTAAATGGTGTGCGTTAATGAAGATTTAGATGAAAAGGTATTGAAAATAAAGGACGGTATATACATTACATAAAAAATGCTCACGTGATAGCATAAAAATTATAGATTAGAATAAATGTTTACATCTTTCAGGAATTTTGTAATACAAAAGACGTTTATTGTATCAAAAAGTTCCTTCATGTCATATAAGTTGTAGTACTTATCGCGTTAAGGTTGTAGGTCGAAACACTTTATCGTAAAGTGCTTAACAGTGAATGGTTCATTCCAAGAAATGCATCCTGATGGGTCTTCGCCTTTTAGCATGTGGGAGTTGGTTAAATAAGTATAACCAATTCTAATTCTCCCAATGACTACCTCGTCCCTACGGATGGTTCTGCAGGAATGAGTCCATTCTCCTAGGGTTGGCTTGATGGCATTAAGTTTGTTATTCACTGCATCATTCAATGATGCCTGTCACTTCTGACGTAAAGACTCTTAGATACTAGATTTAAAATACGTATACGGCATTTTAAAATCAGATGGTTCTAGGGATCTGCTTTTTCATTACCTTTAATACCAACATGGCTGGGTAACCAACAGTATACTATATTGTGGGACATACTCAGCTCAGTATATTTGATGAGGATATTGGTTAATAATGGGTGTTCCAGTTTTCTATTGTGTAGTGACCGAAGTACTGATACTGAGTCGGAGACGATGATGATGTTTAAAATACGTTTGCTTTCGACATATTGCAGAGCACGGTCTGTTGCTTTGGTTTCTGATGAAAATATCGATGTACCATTTGGTAAGCGAACTTTTGTTTTGTGTTTTCCACAAACGCAGGCTGCAGCAACCTTTTCCTCATCAGATTAACTTTTTGTGTAGTTTTTAAATTGAGTGAGGAGTTCGTGATAAGAGTTGTGAAAGATGGAAGGTTTTGTCTCAGATTTTATTCCAGCGTAAAAGGCATTTTTGGTTGTTTCAGTAGCCAGGGATGTGTTCCGGTTATGGATGTTTTATGAATTTTAGAAAGATCAATTTTTGTGTTGTCAATGCTGGATGATATTCTAATGCCAAAGGAAGATACGATGTTTGGTTTATTTAAATACGCCTTCCTAGCTGAACCATAAAGAACGCAACCATAGTCCAATTTGGAGCGAAAACATGTTCTATATATATTGAAAATCACTTTTCTATCAGCACCCGAGTCAGTATGCGCTACTACTTTAAGCAGATCTAGAGATTTCAAGCATTTCGCTTTTAGTTATTTAGGTGTGGAGTAAAAGTCAGTTTTCTGTCGAAGATAATACCTAAAAGATTTGTTTCCTCAACAACTGGAATAAGTGTTCTTCCAACGTGAGTTTCGATTCATCATGATCTCTTCGTAACTGACAGAAATGCACACATACCGCTTTTGTTTTCAAGAATTTGAAACCGTTAGTACTGGCCCAATTTTGAATATTGTTGATGTTTTGCTGTAGTTGTCTTTCAATTGTATGCATGTGCTTTGATCGATACTATATTTGAAAATCATCAGCGTATAAGGAGCAATCCACACCAGGAGCCAAACACTTGGTGATGCTATTTATTTTGATGTTGAAAAGCGTCAAAGATAAAATACTGCCCTGGGGCACACCCATCTCTTGCTCATGCATATCAGAGAGGGTGGAGCTCACTCGTACCTTGAATTCTCTGTCAGATAGTGCAGATCATTTAGTATCCCATACTTCCATCTCGTGTCACAGGCCTTTTCTAAATCAAAGACAATCGCTACTAAATGTTCTTTCTTGATAAATGCGTCGCAAATAAATGTTTCCTGTCTAACCAGATGATAATTGGTGCTACAGCCATAAAGAGAGCCACTTTGGAAACGAGATATTGAATTGTTAGTTTCCAAGTACCATGCAAGCCGAGAATTGATCATTCATTCCACTGTTTTGCACACACAGCTCGTCATTGCAATGGGTTGATAGTAGGATCTGCGCTATGCTTACCTGGTTTTGGAACTGGTATTATTGTTGCTTCTTTCCAAATCTTATGTACATTGCCAGTAATCCATAAATCGTTGAAGATTTCCAAAAGAGAAGGTAATGATGATTCTGGAAGGTGTTTCAAAACCTGGTAATGCATATCGTCAGGCCCAGCTGATGTATCATGGGCCTTGTCTAAAGCCTCCATAAGCTCCAATAGTGAGAACAATTGGTTATAACTTTCCGAGTTGTTGGATGTGAATTTTAAACGTGTCATTTCTTTTTGATTTTTTTAATCTTCGGAAGATTTCTGAATAGTAAGCAAGAATATTTTCTACGTCACGTTTTGAACTAAAATTGTTATAGTTCAGTTTCAGATGTCGGAGAGAATTGGGGTTTCTCATTCCATTTATTTTGCGGATAATGTTCCAAACTTTCTTAATAGAGGAACGAGTTTAAAGAAGAAACATACTTCTTTCATGATGCTCGTTTGCTTTCTTTGATCGTCTGGCGAGCTCTGGACCGTAGAATACAATACTTAAATTTTCGGCCGTCGGACGATTGTTAAATTTTCTCAATGCTTGTCGGCGTTGATTAATGTCTGCTTTACATTCTTTAGTGACCAATACTTTTGGGTTCTTTTACAGTTCGGTGAGGACTTGGGGATGGATTCTTCAGCAATCTCGTTTAAAATAGAACTAAAATGCTGAATAGGTTCATTAACTTTGAGCATTCGGTCTAGTTTTACAGAGTGTTTTAAACTTAGCCAATCTGCCTTTATATTTCATTGTGGAATTGCGTCATCTATTGTAGAGTTAATATTTTCAAGAGAGATTGGAGAGTGATCACTGCTGTGTGAAGGTCATCAGCGACCTTCAAATTACAGTCCAAAAGCAGCGAAGGAGAACAACTTGTCAAATTGATACACTTGTATATACCCGTTCTTTGGTGTAAGTACGATGGAGATTTGGTGATAAATAGCCATAAATCGTGTCTAGAAATGAAGTCTTCTACTTTGTGGCCTTTGTCACTTGTGTGATTTGATCTCCATAAAATTTTATGGGCATTTAAACCCCGAGTAATACAAATGGCGCGCAGACTTGTTGAACAAGATTGTCGAATTCGTTTGGCACTTCGTTGGTGTTTGGTGGTATATAAATATAACAAAAAGTAATCATTCAGTGTAAAGTGACACTTACAGCAATGGCTTGTAGATTTGTGTTTAAAGGGATGACGTTGTGAGGAGTCCTATTGTTCACAACAACAAAAATTCCTCCAGAGACCCTGTCCCCATTTGTAAAAAGAAGAGTTGTTTTTAAGTGTGATGTTGTCCGTATCTTTCAAGAATGTTTCCTGCAGGCATAGTACTGCAGGACCATGTTCATTCAGAAGCAGAAGAATATCATCGTTATTGGTTTCAAGTCCTCGACAGTTCCATTGTATGATCTTGTTCTTCATTATAAGTTTAAAGTAGACATTATGTAGCTAGGTTAGACCGCAGTCCATGTGGATATTTTTCTGAATTGAGTATCGGGTTAAATTTGTTTGTTGTAGGTTTGGATCCACCCTGAGAACATGG
This sequence comes from Megalonaias nervosa, assembly GCA_016617855.1. Lineage (NCBI taxonomy): Eukaryota > Metazoa > Mollusca > Bivalvia > Unionida > Unionidae > Megalonaias > Megalonaias nervosa. Next base: position 19,768 of record JAECUM010043238.1, read on the forward strand.
AGCAGTTTCTTCTGCATCCATGTCCTCAATGTCGCCAAACCTATTGTGTATCTTAATGGAGTCATCAGACCCCTTTTGCTGCCTGTTTGTGTGTTTATTTTTCTTTTTTCGAGATTTAGGTAAAGGGGGCTAGTTGAAAGTTGTCTGCGTGGAGACTGTGTTTCCTTGTTCTTTGTCGTTTGGAATGTTAATAGTTGCTGTTGAATCGCGTAGATCAGTTTGAGTTTGTCCATAATTAGGTGTCTTTGGACTGGTTTTTACAACAGTTGAGAAGGTTTGGCCATGTAGATGGGTTCGAGATTCGACCATCATTCTGGCTTCTGTAAAGGGGATATTTGATGTATGTTTTACCCTCTGGTTCTCCTTCTCTAGTTTCCAGGTCTCGCATTGTTTTGAATTGGCATGGTGACCTTTGCCACAATTTGCAAAATGGGGTTCACGTCGCAGTCTTCTTTTCGATGGCTGGTTTCGCCGCATCGACCACACAGTGGGCTTCTGGAGCATCTCTCTTCGTGGTGGCCGTACTTCTGTCACTTGAAACAACATAGAGGATTTGGAATATACACTTCAACTTTGACCTGCAAAAACCTTACTTATTCTACCTTAGGTAGTGTTGGTGTGTTAAAGTTAAGTATGATGGTGTATATGTCCTGCAATTGTCTACCGCGTTTGATACGAATTCGACCAATTGTATTAACACCTTGATTCCTCATTCCCTCTACAATTTCAGTGTCGCTGACCCCTGCGAGGTCTCAGAACCGAATGACACCCTTGAGTGTCGAATAAGAGAAAGTAGTAACTGGAATATCATAAAAAGTCTGAGTTTTCTTGATATTCTGTCTCAGTCTGCACCTTTCGCAACGAGCAAAATACCCGATTTGAGTTTCTTCACACTTTTAGGCGTGCCGACTACGCCAAGTATAGTCTTTTCCACTATAAATGGTGACATCGAAACAATCGTTTTTGTCTAACAAGGGGACACTTTTCAAGTGCCAGGGATACATAGGTGTATACTCGGCAAGTAAAGATGTCTTCTGATTGACCCCTTAAAGCACCGCCTTCTAGGAAGTCTACTGAGAGTAGGAGAAAGGAACATTAAAGGGGTAGACAGTAGGGCAACGGTGGTATCAAGAGAAACATGGAAAAAGAGAAAGCGAGCGAATAAATTAAGACCTCCTAGGACTTGGCGTGACCAGACGATTTGTCGAAACCAGGCCCTCCCAACCACCTGTCTAGAAGAAGTAGAGGTCAAAGTAGTGTATTGCATTGGAAAGCCCCTACTCAACTACCAGGATCCTTTCCTCCCCCGACACGGGACGCAACCCACGGCAAACAGGTTGCCTCTACTTAGTCGCCTCTTACGACACATAGTGAGGACAAGTCGGGCCAATTATACAACCCCGGACCTGCAGTGTGCCTTAGTGACATTGACAAAGATATCTAGATTAGTGTCTCCCGAAATGAACCACCTCAGATGTAGTTTTTAGTTTAGGCCCAATTCATGTGAAATTGCCGAGTTTAGAAATGGGAGGTGGGATTTTAATATAGTTACATACAAAAATACATCCAACAGTTTCAACGGCATGCAAAATATGTGGCTAAAATAAGCAGATTTATGTGTTGACATATATACATTGATACTTACATCCATACAAGAAAATATAGGAAAATCAAAGAAGAGAAAGTATGAAACCGTGCGTTTACATGGTTATTATTTTATGCACTAACTACATGAAATTCAAGGTACGAGTTGGCCGCACCCACTCTGATATGCACGAGCAAGAGATGGGTGTGCCCCAGGGCAGTTTTATATCTGTAACGCGTTTCAACATCAAAATCAATAGTAACACCAAGTGTTTGGCTCCTGGTGTGGAATGCTCCTAATACGGTGATGATTTTCTAACACGTTATCGATAAAAGCACTGCAGCAAAATATCAACAAGATCCAAAATTGGACCAGTACTAGCGGTTTCAAATTCTTGAAATCAAAAACGGTATGTATGCATTTCAGTCAATTACGAGGACATCATGATGAATCGAAACTCACGTTGGAAGAACACTTATTGCAGTTGTTGAGGAAACAATACGTTTTTAGATATTATCTTCGACAGAAAACTTACTTTTATTCCACACCTAAAGAACTTGAAAGCTAAATGCTTGAAATCTCTAGATCTACTTAAAGTAGTAGCGCACACTGACCCGGGTGCTGATAGAAAAGTCATCCTCATTATATAAAGATCGTGCATTCGCTCCAAACTGGACTATGCGTTGTTTAAGGTTCAGCTAGGGAGTCATATTTGAAGATGCTTGACCCAATTTATCATCAATGAATAAGACTCGCTCTAGGAGCAATTTAAGACATCCTCGTGTGAAAGCCTTCTCGCTAAAGCGAACGAACACCTTTATCACATCAATCATTCAACTTGGATGTTAGTTTATGCCCATATATGTTTCATTTTATCAGGAGAGTTATGTTTTTGTGCCTTCCACTCTGCCAAAAAGGAATTGGCGCCATCGTCTCGCGAGAGCGCGTCTTTTGATACACCGTAGTCGAATTTTAATCGGGTTCCTAATGGAATGTCGTCCTTCGCGTGAAATAATACATATAGTCAATTACAGGTTAGGGTGAACCTTTGAGTGGTTAATCATCTTTCCATAAGTTTTCTCCTTAGAGAAGTTGTGCCAAGTGCAGTTTTAATTTTGCCGTCGAGGCAATACTTCATGCCTTGGAGCCGAATAACATGTTGAGGTTTATCTCGTCAGGATAACTGTTGTACCCCTTCATGCGTTCCGCGTATAATATCAAGTCGGCATGATAATCGCAAACTACATCGCCTTGCTTGATTTCTTCTTTGCAAGCAAACCTTTTCCTATCTTTGGGTCACGAGTATCGCGAACGACGCACGTGTTCCAATGCTGATGATGTTTTAATATGCTATCGATCAAAGCACAAATCTCTGGATTTACTTAAAGTAAAAGCGCACACTGACTGGTGTGCTGATTGAAAAGTGATCTTCAATTTACATCGAACGTTTAGTGGCTCCAGACAAGACTATGGTTGCTTTCTTTATGGCTCAGCTAAGAAAGTCATACTTGAAGATGCTTGACCCATTTCATCATCAAGGAATAAGGCTCGCTCTGGGAGCATATATTAAGACATCCCATGTGAAAGGCTTCTTGCTGAAGCGAACGACCCACTCTTATTACATCGTAGAGAAATGCTTTCCATACAGTATGCTCTGAAGTTAAGATCAAACCTTCTGAACCCTGCTTTTTCGGCTGTAATACATAATATTATACGAAAATGAACCAGATGCCATAATTTCCCTTGGCATTAGAATACCATCTAGCCTTGATTGGATAACAATTGATCTTTCTAACAGTCAGAAAATATTAATAACTGAAAGACCCTTGATCGGGAAGCTTTATATAGTACCCTCACCATCTCATCGTTAACTGTTCGATTTTACTATCGCTGGTTGATAAGAAACCTTTCATTAACTGTTTTTAATCCTACGTATAATCATTTCTATGACGCTAAAAAGCGTAACAGTCCTGGGGTGCCGTAAAGCTAACATCAGTTAATCAATGATTTCGAGCTACCTATTTGTCTGCAAGGGAAGGAATAATAGGTGAAACACGCATAATTTCCATTTCATGCTCTCTTAGAAGTTTCGCCATCTTTAAGTTAAAAAGCTCTTCAAGGAGCTCAGTTTTCTTTCTTTCAATTGTGATTTCTCCCTTTCAGTATGAATTAGCTCCTCTGTGCAGCTGCATGTTTTCTTGATGAAACGGGAGCCTAAAAGAACAAAGAAATCATTCGAGGCTGGAGATCGTTATTAACATATCCCCCTCTCTCTACACATTATATATATATATATATATATATATATATATATATATATATATATATATATATATATACAAATATACATACAAATATATACGTGTGTGTATGATGATGCTGAGTACACTTCCCCAAATGCTCAAGGTGAACTAGTTTGAATCAAGTTAATAAGTTTCTCACACTGATCTCTGATAAATGCTACATATATCTCTGGAGCTGCTTAACATTTATGTTCGACTGGCCCTTTAAATTCAACCCACTCCCCCAATCAAAACAAAAGCTTAAAATATGTTGCCACCATGATTGCTCATCTACAAGTACATATGCAAGCAAATACGTACATATTGACTTTATGACAATATCCGGAGCTTCCTTGTGCACATGGTTAGTGCAATACGTAGATAGAACATTTAAATTTCAAATATGAACTACAACGCAATTTAGTAAAACTTATTAATGAAAAAGCATGTTAAAATAT
>JAECUM010043239.1:0-51398 GCA_016617855.1 Megalonaias nervosa
TTAACAGACTGGGATTAATTTTGTCCATGTTAGTACAAAGTGCTCTTTCTCCATCTTCGGTAGAAGCTTACAGGCGCAGTTGGAAACATTACATCGATTTTTCAACCGTTTTATAACTCCACAGCACTTTTCCGGTTTTAAGTACCAATGTGAAACTTTTCATCTCGAATCTTTTTGAAAAATATTATGCACCATCAACAATATCTTCCTACGTCTCGGCTATTGGCTATGTGCACAAACTAAAAATATCCCTGATCCAACCAATTCCTTTCTTATTCAAAAACTCCTGCAAACGCTTCATAAACATTTACCGCACACAGATGCCAGACTACCAATTGATAAATGTATGCTACAAAAACTCGTTCAAGTCCTACCGACATTTACCCACAATGCCTTTTGTGCGGCTCTATTTAAGTCTATATTTCTTCTTGTATTTCATTCATTTCTGCGGGTAGGGGAAATGACCGTTTGGCAGCGGGGTTGCAGCAGTCCAAACTTGCTTCAATTCTCTCAGGTTCAGATCTGTGACGATGGTTTAGTTGTCCAGTTTACAAATTACAAACTCTCCAAGGATACCCTTTTTCGCCTAAGTGTCGTGCCCCAAAAAGTACAAAACCAGTGCCCTGTCCACAGGCTGCGTCAATATTTACAACTGCGGGATATCAGGCGGGACCACTCTTCCTTATCTCGGGGGTGGGGGTGGGGGTGGGGTTGCACATAACCAGGCAGGAGTTCAATCAAGCCCTGCGCACATCGCTCATGCAATGCGGTTTTAATCCTCAATTATTCAAGACTCATAGATTTTGGATTGGGGCAGCCACAGAGGGTGCCAAGCAGGGTCGCTCAGACAGTCTTATTCGGATCTTGGGTAGGTGGCAGCCCGATGCCTTTAAAAAATATATACGCCTGAGTGATAAAATTTCCAGTTTGTAATTTGGTGCTGACTTCCGTTGTTGTACACGTCATCATATCACTTCCTACTGCCTTGTTCTGCTTTCCAATTTTTCTTCCAGGTCTCGTGGGTGGACAAACCGATACAGCCGTCCACATCATACGGGCACTGCACTTCATATGGGTTCATTGAAGAGCACTTCACTTCACATGGGTTCATTGAAGGCATGACCATCTTGCAACACATTCTTCCAGTGGCGTTCTGCGACATGTAATACAACCATTTCGCGATATGGTGTGCACGATTCGGCAGTGTCTCATTATTATGCTTTCTTTTCGCTCCATGTTTGTTTGCCTTGCTTGATTGCTGCAGGTCTTCCCACTTTTTTTCTTTTTTTCCATTTTGGGCTACAGAGAGCGCTGGATGTTTCTGGTCCTCTCTGTGTTGTGGCGGTCGGAGCCCAAAATTTCAAGCACTTGAGCTTCATTATGTATGTGAAGGAAGGCTAAAGAATGTATGAAGGGTGCGTAGACAAGCGAAGCCATTATAGCAGTAACTTTGATATGCATTTGCATACCTTCTGACTTGAATTATGTTTTATTTCTATATATAATCTATAATGAAGTCGCTAATAGAGGCCTGCAGCAACAATCATGGAGTATGTTATTTTTTCTTCCCTAATTCCGAACTCTAACAACGCTCGCGTTGGCGTGTTATTCTTGATTCAATTATCTGTCTCTTCAGTCTTGCTGTCCCTTGTGCTAAAAACAAACACCTAACCATAAAACTACTTATGCTCGCATAAAAACATTTATGGGTGGTGTAATGAAGTTGGGTCTACTTTTTACCTTACTCTGTTATGATAATGAGCTGAGTCCGGAAGGGCCAATTGAATTGCCCCGTAGTGGTCACATGGGTTTCATTGGCCAATCATTTGTCGGGGCTTGTAACAGCACACAGTTAATTTAATTGTAATCGGCGTCATTTTCAACTGAACTGCAGAGGAGGAGAGACACAATCCTTGTTTGAGAAAATAATATTTGTGAAATTTATGTCTCACCTCCGCCCCTACACAGCCTCCTTCTTTTCTTTCCTTTATTTGTAATAATAATTACATGTATTTCTAAGTTTGTGTTCATATGGATATGATTATTACATATAGATACATTGGATTAGAATGCATTCATTTTTATGATGTGAATATATATATATATATATATATATATATATATATATATATATAGAGAGAGAGAGAGAGAGAGAGAGAGAGAGAGAGAGAGAGAGAGAGAGAGATTGTAATGGATTAAATTTCATGAACGATGCTGAATTTTGTTACTGTTGATTAATGTAATCTCCTGTCTGACTAGTTAGTCGTTCTCTCTTCATTCTGTTTTTCATTATAGTGGTATTTATATTGTAGTCATGAATGGTTTCACTACGTCTTGGGGGGTCGGAGCCCAAAATTTCAAGCACTTGAGCTTCATTATGTATGTAAAGGAAGGCTAAAGAATGTATGAAGGGTGCATAGAGAAGCTATGCCATTATAACAGTAACTCTGATACGCATTTGCATACCTTTTGACTTGAATTATGTTTTATTTCTATATATAATCTATAACGAAATCACTAAAAGTGGCCTGCAGCAACAATCATGGAGTATGTTATTTTTTTCCCCCAATTCCGAACTCTAACAACGCTTACATTGCAGTGTCATTCTTGATTCAATTATCTGTCTCCTCAGTCTTGCTGACCCTCGTGGTATAAACAAACACCTAACCATAAAGGTATGTAAAATCAAATTCGTAAAAATGACACCCATTAATGAAATGGTGTTGAATGCCTGCATGACCCATGAGATTTTATCTTTTTTAAATAAGATAAGAATTCTTTATTTTAGACTACATAACCCATACATCTAAATTAAAATATAAAGTAAAAACATAAAAGAACATATATATTCATACGTACAAGTATACAGATACATCTACAAGAATTAACTGCGCCCTCCATTGTTAAGAATGAAATTAAGTGGCACATTTAAAGAGTAATTTGTTCCATCTACTAATAATATGAAAATTTAAATGAATGTCATAGTTCAAAAGAGATTTCAATATACAGTTCTTACTATTTGATATTCTAGTCATCATTGAGAATACATACTTTCTCATTACTTCATCAAAACTGAATACATTATAATTTACAAACAAGTTGAAGGCATTGTTTTATCTAGGAAGAGTAGTGTAGTGGGATAGAATAGCGTCAGTGGGACTTCTATGTTAAACTGGGGGAGGGGGGTTTGTACCCTGGCGACATTGGGAATTTAACATTGGAATTTTAACATGGGTGGGACTGTATAGCGTCAAGATTTATAGGGTCAAAATCACATCCTGGGACGATATAGCGTCAGTGGGAATTAGCATTACAGACCCCGGCACGTTTACAGACACGATTTATAGCCACAAAAGCACACCCTGGGACTGTATAGCGTCAATGGGAATTTTGTATAGCGACTAGCACACCCTGGGATAGTATAGCCTCAATGGGAAATTTGTATAGCGACAAGAGGAATGGAACAAGTAGGGTGACGTCACGGTACTGGACAGTTGCAACAATGTAGCAATGACCGTGACGTCATGCCACCTGTGTCATTTCTATATACAAACACGAATTATTCGTGTCCGTGTTTGTGTATAGCAAGTACCGTGACGTCATGCCACCTGTGTCATTTCTATATACAAACACGAATCATTCGCGTTTGTGTTTGTGGATATTATAACTCTCTATACACAAGCCATCAGCCAATCAACAGTACTAAAAACAGCAACTATAAAAAATCAGCCACTGTTTCGTAGGCTGATGGCTTATACAAAATTACTTAAATACATAGAATCACGAATCATTCGTGTTCTACATCAATTTAATTCCTTAACTCCTAGACATTTGCAACAATGTAGCAAGTACCGTGACGTCATGCCACCTGTCATTTCTATATACAAACACGAATTATTCGCGTTCGTGTTTGTGTATAGCAAGTACCATGACGTCATGCCACCTGTGTCATTTCTATACAAAGTTTGAATCATTCGCGTTCGTGTTAGTAAATAGTATAGTATAGTATGTTTTATATATTTCTCTTTTTTTCCATAGATTGATGAACATCAATCTATCATACACAAATTATAAAATCGACTAACAAAATTTTTAGGTAAGAGAATAATGTTTTGGGGAGTTAAATATAAATTATACAATCGAATAAAAAAATAATTTTAAGCAAGAAAGAATAAATATCTTTTCGAGGCAATGGAGTGGCCCTGAAAAGGGTCTTTGTCGCGAACGCATAAACACACCATATTTACTATCCAAACAAACGAACGAGAACGCATAAAATACACACACATATACTATCCACACCAACGAATGAGAATGCATAAAATACACACCTATTTACTATCCACACCAACGAATGAGAAAGCATAAAACACACACCTATTTACTATCCACACCAACGGACGCGAATGCATAAAACACACACCTATTTACTATCTACACCAACGAATGAGAAAGCATAAAACACACACCTATTTACTATCCACACCAACGGACGCGAATGCATAAAACCCCTACTCAGTTTTAGTGTCGGAACGCTATGATAGCTCATGTCATGGTGAGGGATAGAGAGAAGTCAAAGAGCATTTGTAATGATAAATTTTTTTGAAAACAAACAACAGACACATTTTTTTCAAAACACAACATTTTTTGTTCAACAAACAACTAACCATTAACAAGTAACAATAACATCAAACAAATTATTTTTGACAAGGTTGACAACGTTGTGAAATCATGTGAGATTTCCATTGAAGGAAGTCATGAGGCCATTGATGTACATTACGTTTCCTAGCTAAAGACAAAACATAACCATAATGGTCATAAAACCATCGATCTACTTTCTCATCGTTTCTAGAAGAGTGACGATCAAAATAAAAGTCACTAATTGTTCTAACGGATATCCAAGACTGCGTTGATGAAGAAAATACACACAATTTTGTCCACACACCATGGAATCTGTGCCTTGTAATTTCACATTATTGAATCGTGTCGTCTGGGCATTTCTTCTCATAAAGTCAATGATGTCGTCTTCCAAAGGGGGTAATCCATACGAATCAAAATATTCCACGCAGTCCTCTTGAGGGAAGTAGATGGCAACCCAGTGAGTTCCTGGGAGATGACTTTCGTCCTTGTTGATGACATAAGCTTGATGGGCTTGAGGTTTGCGATGAGGTAGTTCATCTTTAGCGCACACGACAGGATTCCAAGAAGCAGCATACGAACTATTGTTCAAAAGGTAATAAAGTTCCCAGGTATCCATTTTTTTGTTGTGCTGTTTTGTTTTGTTTTTTCACAGGTAATGATAAATCATCAATTCAATTCTGACTTTTTGTTTGAAATGCTCTGTCAAGTAGCCGTTTCTTCGCCTTGTCTCCGCACTCTGGACTAAGAGAGCTTCGATGCGATAGATCTCTAGAGTAGTCAGTGGAGGGCAGGAATGATCACGCAAGCCTTTACACCACTCATGCAACACTGCTTCTTCCGAGATGAGACCCCAAGCGTCGTCCAGATACTCATCCAATTTTTCTTCTTGACTCATCATCATGCATTTATCGTGTTGAATTTGACTGGGATGATCGTTTTGACATCCATAACAATCTTTGTTACTCAATTCCGTAATTGTATCCGCCAGGTGTTTAGCAAACCAGGACACTAAATGTTGTTCTTGTTCTGACCATCTGGACGTGACCACTACCTCGTTCTCTTTGTCTTGGTCTTGGGGTTCTGCTTTCACGGCATCCTCCCATTCCATGTCCAAAGGTTCTCCACTGTTCAAAGAAGGATAAGAGTCTTCCATAGTTTCTAATAGTCTAGAATGACTTCTCTCAAACTGTTGATTTCTATAGTATTATCGAATTCGGCATACAGGATGACGTTGACTGTCTCAGTGAGAGCTTCTCAAACTGAAGTTCCACACGCAGTTGACCGGATTTTATAGGGTGGAAATGTCCCTCGTCGCTGCCTTGGTCTGGAGTGAAATCAAAAGCCCACAAAGTGTAACCTCCTTCATAATCTTCGTACGAAATACCGTGACTGGTGTTGATTCCTAGCTGTCCGGTAGCTTCGTAAAGGGACAAGTACGATCTCAAGGAATTCTTCTGGGCAAAGTTAGGTTCCAAGGGTCTGGTACACAAGGTCTTGCCATCGCGACTGACTTCGATCTTGGACACTCTCTAGTGCTTAAACTGGAAACGATTTTGATCCTGGGCTCCGTTGAGGGCTGCATTACTGACGATGCCAACGATTAAACGTTTGGGTAACTGTCCTTGGAACAGATGATCTTCGATCTTGGATCGGAGTTCAGCAGCAATGGTGAATGTTTTCACTTCTACACGTCGTATCGGATACTTGGCGGTCGATCTGTTCAATGTGTGACTAATGTCGTTTCCCACTTTAGGTAACACTTCTACGCGACGCACGTAAAGTCTGGCTTCTTGGATGATGGTTTTGTACTCGTTGGCATGAGCCATCAAATGGAAAGCGACACTGCTGCGATTGAGTCTCAGGCGAATATCCACTCCGTTCAGCAAATACTTGTCTTGCAACCACATGTCCAAATGCAAGCGATCCATCAGTTCTAAATTACAAGGTTGCAGAATTTTCCTTCGACGGTTGTTAAAACCCACATTGTGAGGATTGTCATCGGCTGTCAGGGTTGTGTCGTTAAACGTGTCTTCACCTACGGTGTTAGGTTTCCATACCACGCAAACATCTAGATAAGTGTTCTTGGCCTCTTTTCCGTACGTCAAGAGATTTTCTAGGTACGCTCGGTAAGGGTAAGTATCCATACTGCTGATGACCAGTTTGTTATTAAAGTACAAATCCACTTCGCTGAACAAGGAATGCATGAAATTGTTGACGGGAGCTACTCTGGCATCAGCTCCCGGATTGGTGTTGTCAGTTTTGATCACTTTCAGTTTCAGATACAAGTAACTGCTATTCAGATCGATGTAATATTCGGGTTGTCCTTTGATTTCAAACTCGAAAGGAGCTGAATCCGTCAAAGAGGAGACGGGATGAAATTCGACCCATTGGGATTCTTGCATCGTCATCATGGTGGGTGGCATGGCAAACAGATCCAGTTCCGACTTGGAACAAGCACAAGACTCTCGGTGCATCATTTTCTTTTTTCAATAATCAAAAACATCTAACTCTCGGACAGTTTTTCTTTACTTAGTCTTTCTAGCACTTGGGGTGTGAAGTCCTCTCAAGGGGTGTTTTCATCGTCTTTTTCTGCCTTGTCCTTGCTGTGTCGTCAGGGAAGCAGGAATGCCTGACTCGACAGCGTCCAGAGCATTTATAGGAGTTTCTCGTCGGCCCAAAATGTCTTTGCCCATTTGAAGCAAGATATTTTTGCCTGCTCTCAAGAAAGCTTCTTTGGGGTTTTGTTTGTCAATAATGACATTTTGGAGAAATTATTTACCTTGCGTCAACGCGGCATCTTTCAAGGCGTGCAATCCCCATGTCACCATCGGTTTCAAAACAGGAGCCACTGTACGAAAGGCCGATTTTAGCATATCTCCTAAACCATGTCCTCGCTGTTCAGCGACTCCTTGATACACAGGATACATGACTGACAAAGGGTTAGAGTAATCGTTTTCGAAAATGGAGTTTCACTGTGACTTTCCCTTTGGTGAATGGAATATTTTGTCCTTGATCTCCTTTTATAGTAATGTTGACAGTGTTGAAATACGACTTACTGACGGGCAAATAGTGAGGATGTACAAATTCGCGGTGAACGTGATAGGTGTTTCCACCTTCCTCGTCAGCGTTCGTGGCAGAATCCACTTTGAAAGGAATGACACGCAGTAACGGTACGGAGGTGTGTCCCACCACGTTGTACTCCGCCACATCGGAGTACACAAAAATCAAATTCAGTCCTTGGTTCATTTCTACAGGGAATCGAAAATATTTCAAAAAATTCAAGTTGCTAGTAATGACTGGTATTTCGGTTTTCACCTTGATCAACTTAGTGTCTCCACCCAAAATGTCATACAATTCAGGACAAAATGTAATGGCCAATACTTTGCCCTCTGAAAATTTGATGAGCAGGCGACAAGCTATTTTGTGGTATTCGATCGTGACATTTTTTCTGGTTCTCTCCAAGGCTTTGGCAAAGACGGTATTGAATTTGGTAGAAATCGTGTTCACCAAATGTTGTCCACTAAAATAATAACCTGGGGGAATGGTCAATTGATAGGTGGTTCGTTTAGTTCTGGGATCTTGTGTTTTCATAGAGTCACTTGCGGTGGTGCGTTCATCCAAGGCTTGTTGCACATGCTCGTCATGAACTTCTACCGTAAAAGTGTTTTGATTTTCGATGATGTTCTTGATTTGTGTATGGTGAATCATTTCCACCAAAGCCACTTCCCAATGGGCTTCGTGATCCAATTGGATGGCCTGAGGTAATTTGGCCGTGTAACAGCACAAAGTGTTATTGGGAAACACCTCCATGGAACTGTCACTGGGTAACATTAAGTAAAATTGGTTGTTCATAATTCCAGAGTTCTAGTGTCCGAGGGGTCACTGGAAGTCAGAGGAGTGTCTAAAAGAGGATTGTTGTGATTGGATTGGTGACTGTTGGAAGGGGGGCTGACGTTGGACGCAAGGCTCCCGTTCGAGGAATATTTCAGGGACGGATTGGGAAGAAGGTAACCGATGGAACTGCTGAGTAAAATGGTCCACAATTGTTTGTCTCCTTGTTGCAAACTCAAATTGGCAATGGCAGCACCGATGACACAATACGCCACAAAGATTTGGCAGAAAAAGACGATTTGCGTTTTAGGCACACGTTCTCCACACCACACCCACAAGGGTTGCTTTTGTAGATCTTGCATAGAAGAACTGGGCGAAGGAGTGGTCACTGCAGTAGCTGAGGCTGTGATGAAGGGAATGATGGTCACTTCTTTTTATAGTCGATTTGCGAAGCGTCGATCCAAGAGTCAAAACTGGGAGGATATCCTTTCCAACGTACTTTGACTTCTTTGACACGTTTTGTTCCTACTTTTCGGGTTCTTCGATCGAGTATGCTTTCGATCTCGTACACTTCGTCTTCTTTTTTGGTCATACGTTGTAACTCGAGCAAGTAAAACATTCCTTTTAACACTTCTCCGTTCATGCCTTCTAATTTATAGACGGGAGGATGACGGCGACGCACATGTTCGGAGACACGAAACAATTCGGTGGTCCAGTTGGGTAAGTAACCTTTGTCGAAAGTGCGTTTGGTTTTGCCAATGCGCACCCAATCTTCTGCTGCCAATACTTCAGTTTTCTTGGGGACAGTCACTGTCGGGAACGTACCAAACAGACGCTCAAAGACGGTGACTTCGTTGTCGGGAGTCACTTCTTGGTGAGTACGTCCGATGCTTCGATGGTAAGATTGGTTGTACGCTTGGACGAGGTGCGGTAAGACGTCGATGTACTTGAGAGTGTGTTGATGCGTAAAATATTTCCACATGCGTTCTTTCAAGGTGCGTTGAAAACGTTCCACGATGCTGACTTTGGTTTCGGGATTCTCGGTGGTGAAAAAATGAATGTCACGTTTCTTCAATTCTTTTTGGAAAGCTTGGTTCAGAAATTCGGTGCGTTTGTCGGTTTGCCATCGAATAGGGTGACGACCATTTTGTTTCAACACCAGTCTGAGGGCTCGCACTAACTCACTGCTCGATTTGGAAGTCAATGGCACGACCCATGCAAATTTGGAAAAGACGCCGATGACACAAAACAAATATTTGTAGCCACGATTGTAGGTGGCCAAATGAGAGTGTTACGTATCGGCTCGTTCATAGTATCACAAAGAAAGAGTGAAGACAACAAGCTTTGTAAATTTTAACAAAAATAATTTATTTCCCTAGAAAACACGGAGAGAAGGTAAATATGTGAAACAAGACTTACGATTTACGAAGAAGATCCAAAAAATTGTTCTAAATTTGTGAAAACACATAAGTCCTGTGAATAAACAGTTCTAAATTGATACAGTCTGAATCTCAGTTCCGTTCCAAGATGGTGGATGATGACGTCAGACGAAGGCTAACACAAAATGTCCAGAATGTTCACTGTAAAGCACAATTTGTATTGTTCTGTTCCGATTTAGAAATAATTTCATCAAATGTCTTTGTCCAAAGCCAGTAGTGTTGTTCTCCAGGGAAAATAATTTAGAAAGTAGATGAAATACAGCTACCACCACTAACAAAACGCATGTTGTTCCTCGTACGAATGCGCAACTCTTTCCAGCACAGAAATACCTTTCTTAAGGTATTATAAACTCTGTAAGATGTTATGATGTGACTCTGAACTACGACTGACTACGACTACGACTAAACATTTCTTACAGGTAACTGAGCATTTAAAACAAGCTAATGCGTCATTACATGTACACACGCATGAAGGACACGTGTGATTTCGAAATCACTACAATGCGTAAACAAGCATTATTTTGAAATAACGTGGTCACAGCCAATCATTTACATAGCTCTTTCTCACTGTTTACTTGATACGAAAACCGTCATGCAAAAATCGTGCTTACACGAGTCACATTTACGTTTTAAATAAATATGATGTTTCTAACAAACTATTAGACCTTGCTAACATAATCATCACCATAATAATAATAATAATAATAACATTTAGTGGTATAAAAATAAAATAAAAATGAAACAAAGAATTAGAAGAATTTAAATTTTAACACATATGTAATTTGACTACAGGGTCATAACAAGAGACATCGGCTAAATCGGAATGCCATTGATGATCGATGCCCTCCACTCGGGTGCGACTTCTGGAAAATTTTCGTCAAATGGGTTTGTGTAAAGTGTACGTGGCTTGTCCTTGTAACCAGCGTTGTACTTGAGGTAAACGGACACCTTTCAGTCGAGTTTTGGCAGCACGATGCAATTTCTGAACTGCACCGTAACCTGCAGGATGGGATGGATCGTAGTAAATGCTGGCTAACACCTTCTCCATTTTTTTAATAAATGATCCACTCTTCGCTGATTATAATCTGAAGTGGTTTAGAAACGGCTTTACGTGTCCGATGTGCCACGGGAGTAGAAGTCGAAGGTAGTTTTGGTGGTGGTGGTGGTGGTAATGGGATGGCTTTGGTCTTCTTTTCTTTTTTCACTTCTGGTTTCCCTTCTTTCTTTTTCACTTCTGTCGAAGGTGGAGTGGACATCATTTTTTTAACCCAAGCTTTAAGTTCTTCTCGTTGCGGTGTAGGGGAAGGGGTCAACAAGGACGCTGCAATCTTATTAGAGATGGGAGCTGCTGACGGTGTTTGAAAGACTTCTCGCGCCTCTTCTTCCTCAGGCATACGTGAGGCTACGTCTGTCTTGACCGCAGGGGGTGGTAGTGGTGGTGTTGGTTGACTTTTCATCAAGGCCTTAAGATCTTTCAGAGTGGGTAGAGCTGTTTCGTCTAAAGCTTTCCGGTGAAAGAGTTGCAGTCGTTGTAACAATTGACCGTACCGTTGAGATTTTTCCGTTTCTGACAAATCGCTACGATCCATCAATGATTGCAATTCGTGTTGTAACTGGGACATCTCGGTGAAATGAGGATTGGGAGGTAAATGCGGGGTTCGATATTCTTGCCAACGATGGTATTCCATCCATCGTTTGTAAAGGCACTAAAGCTAGTTTTCGTCCTTCCATCGGATTTCAAGGATCACGTCTGAGATCTTTTAACTCCAAAGGTCCCTTTTATCTTCTTGGATCTTTTTATCTTCATCCTCCCAGGATGTTTAACAATAGTCCTTTCAGCAAGGGTCCTCCTATTATTCCCATTACTCCTTTCAGTAAGGGCGCTCCCACTGTTCCCATTACACCTTTCAGTAACATGGGCAAAAAGGGCAAAATTCCTCCTCGTTGCAACAACATCTTTTTCTTTTGACCAATGGGTATTTTCTTTTGGACCTTTTGGCGAAGAACGTGTCGATGTTTGGCTAAGCATTCTTTCTGGTGTTTAGACAAAGGTATTGTGCCTTTCAAGACATTCAGACAACATTCGCACACGGTATCGATGACGTCTTTGGAGGCAGTTTGAATGAGTTGTTTTCGCATGGGTGGAGGAGCTTTGGACAGGACGGACAACATGTCCCAATATTTGGTTAAACGAGGTGGCAGTCCTTTCCTTTTCTTTCCTTTGGGGGTAGAAGAGGAACGACTTTTTTGAGGTGACATCTTTCTCGGTTGGTTCGTTGGTTCCGTGGCAAACAGCAAAAAATACACGTCAATGACTTGTCACACGGTCTTTTATCCTTTTTTGGGGGACTATCGCTTCGTCATAAAGGTGACAATGTGTTTTCCAAAATCGCCAAAGAATCCTCCTCTTTGGTGGCTCCTCTTTTTCTTTGGACGAGTGTGTCTTTTCTGGAGGTGACATCTATGTTTGACTAAGTGTTTTTTTGGAGGACGTAACTGTCTTTTTCTTTTTCCTTTTCCTTTTTGGACCGAAGAAGGAACATGATGGTAACGGTGTGCACATCTTGGAGGGGCCATCTTTGGGCGTTCAGCAGCACAACAACACTAAACCTATCGTTTGCCTCAGGTCTTTTTTTATACTGGAATGCGTTGCCACTGATTGTCTTTACGTCGTATCAACTTGATGACAGGCAACAAACGTCGTGGAGGAGTTCGCAACGGACTAAATCGGGACAGTTCTTGCTTGGACAAATCCAGTAAACTCTGTAACACACCCGTTCTCTCTTGGACTTTGATTTTGGGGGCAGGTAC
The DNA here is from genome assembly GCA_016617855.1 of Megalonaias nervosa. Lineage (NCBI taxonomy): Eukaryota > Metazoa > Mollusca > Bivalvia > Unionida > Unionidae > Megalonaias > Megalonaias nervosa. The sequence continues at coordinate 12,723 of JAECUM010043239.1, forward strand.
TTTGTGAGCAGCGGCCACTGCCGCTAAAGAGGAAGAGGGTGTCACCGCTGGAGAAGAAGATTTTGGAGACACTCTCTTGTGGGTTGAAGCTGTTTTCTGTGGACTTTTCTTTTTCTGAGGCTGTGACCTGGTCTTGACACCGTTGCTCTTTTTCTTTTTCTTATGGTACGTTTGGGTGTGGCTTTTTTCTTGGGGACGACTTTGGGAGCATTAGGATCCCATTTTAAGAGGGAACGAATGATGACACCTCCTAGAGAACCGCTTCCTCCAGGTTTCAAAATGATTTGCTTTTTGGTTTGAGTGTCAATGCGAGGATCGGCTAGCTGCGTCAAGGCGACTTTGTTTCTCTCAAAAAAACGTTTGGTTTGATGTGGAATCTGAATGATGCCTTGCAGTAATTGACGTGCTGTCACCGTAAACCATCGTAAGACTTCTTTGAGACTTGCTTCTAAGACACGAGCACGTATTTGTGGATTTTTTTTCGCGACTGATGCCGTACAAGGCACGAATCAATTTGATGGGAAGATGAGACTGAAGGGACGTCATGTTGACGATGTGTGAGACAGAGCCAAAGTGACCGAGGTTTTTATAGATTTTTTATGGGTGAATGTGGTTGTGGTTAAGTCGACGACGGGGACGTGTACACGACAGGCCCTCCGTCTTGGCACCAGTGGTGAAACAGATGGGTACGAAATCGCAAATAATCGGGAGTGGTGGGTTTTAAATCCACGAGTAAATAGGCATGTGGGGTTTGAGTGGCATCGTCGTACGCATGAGTCAGCCAAGGCGTTCCTAACTGTTTGGCTAACACTTGCACTTGCGATTTATCTCTAGGGCTTTTAAACAAGACCACGTAATGAGCATTGAGACTGATGGTGCGATGGGCTTTACTTTTTTGAAACAAATTCTGAGTGATGTAAGTGACACTGGCATTACGATGATGTCCTTTGCGCGTCAACCACAGTTTAATTTCTTCTTTGTCTTCTCCTAACATGTCGTCAAAGATGACCAAATGGGTTTGACTAAGGTCAGACACAATCCTGTCGTCTTCGCTAGGAATGCCTTCTAAAACACGATGGAATCGCCTTGACTTTCTCGCAGAAGGCTGTACGCCGATTGCCACTCTTTGTAACACCACACGATGAGTTGAGGTGGACGATCGATCAAATGATGTTTATGTTCGATCAAACGTTTGACAAATTCGGTTTTGCCTGAACCGCTAGGTCCAGCAATGAGCATGTTAAAGGGATGTCGAAGATACAAGGCCTCCCAACTAGCACGATCGAAGTGTTCGTCGATGACTTTGAAAGTGGAGGAAGAGGGAGCAGAGACAGTAGAGGTAGTCATAATAGTAGCAGTGCTAGGAAAATGTCAGTTTTGACACTAAGACAGACAAGACAAGAGTTTTTATACTTTTTTCAGGACACGTTTATTGTCATCTTTAAATAAGAACAACACGAAAGACAAAAATACATAAAAGCCAAATGGCTAAGTACATGAATAAAAGACACATCAAAACGATCATAGTGGAATATAAACAAGTCTCTGTACAACATTTGTGGTGATCAAGAGGTGAAATCGTAGGGGTAGTGTATAATGTTCTTAGAGTCTCTACACTCGTTGGTACAGTCACACAGGGATCCTCCCGGAATGGCCTTTCGGGGATGTTAATGACTGTCCTGTCCTGTCCTAAAGTGAGTGGTTCTTCTTCTTCTGGTACTGTCACTAACACAGGTTTAAAAGTTACTTTTTCACGGAACGTTTTAGTTGTTAGGATTACAAATCTTTTGCATAGTGTGCCATTCTTTAATCCAAGCTTCGAAGCCCCAACTTTTCCAGTCATGTACATCTTTCCAGTGAGGGTGTAAGTCACAAGCTACACACACATCGTCATACACATCTTCAGTACCTAAAAGTTCACGAATCTTTTTTTACCGCAGAGGTAGAGAAGTATCGAGATGAAAGCGCAAAGCTTTGAGCAGAATGAGTCTCACGTGTACATTTAATGGGACCACGTTCATGCTTTTTGGAATGGTAGGTACTGTTCGTAAAGAGTCCACAAAGAATCAGCTGGTAAACGAAATCCCAGAAAGCAAGTCACTAAGACACACACAACACGTCGACCCCAATTCAATGGACACAGTTCTCGTAATAGGTGTTGGTAATCCTCCACTGTTTGAATAGTGTCATTGATTTCCTTCCATGGAATCTGTAGTATCACGAATGATAAAGGTCGTGGCATAGTAGTCTGTTTTTATACCTCTTTTCTCTTACCTCAAACTGGAGAGACAGCGGCAAGAGTGGGAGCCGCAGCTTCAGCAAAATCATCCCCGGGTCTGGCATAGGAGAAGACAGAGGGAACAAGTCTTCACTATCCCTCACACTGAAAACTGGGATAGTGAAGCCACTCAAGCTCCCTCTGAACTCCCAAGAACAAACATCAATTGGGAGCAGGACTGGAGCAGGCGATGCGTATGTGGGGCCAGACCTGGTAGGTGCAACCATTAGCCAGGTGCAATTGGAGTTCCAAGAAAAAAACAGCTCTTCTCAGGGCTAACCAAATCTCTAGAAAAGAGAGACTATTCAAGTTGCCAATTGGTGTGAATGTAGAGTAGTGTGACTATAAACACTCACTCCTTTACTGTTGTGTGTGTGTGTGTGTGTGTGTTTGTGTGTGTATGTGTTTGCATTCTCGTCCGTTGGTGAGGATAGTAAATAGGTGTGTGTTTTGTGCAATCGCGTTCGTTGGTATGGAGAGTAAATAGGTGTGTGTTTTATGCTTTCTCATTCGTTGGTGTGGTTAGTAAATAGGCATGTGTTTTATGCATTCGCGTCCGTTGGTGTGGATAGTAAATAGGTGTGTGTTTTATGCTTTCTCATTCGTTGGTGTGGATAGTTAATAGGTGTGTTTTATGCATTCTCATTCGTTGGTGTGGATAGTATATGTGTGTGTATTTTATGCGTTCTCGTTCGTTTGTTTGGATAGTAAATATGGTGTGTTTATACGTTCGCGTCCGTTTGTGTGGATAGTAAATATTGTATGTTTTTTCTTCTCTTCCCGTTTGTGTGGATAGTAGATATGGGTGTGTTTTTTCTTCTCTTCCCGTTTGTGTGGATAGTAGGCATGGGTGTGTTTTTTCTTCTCTTCCCGTTTGTGTGGATAGTAGATATGGGGGTGTTTTTTCTTCTCTTCCCATTTGTGTGGATAGTAGATATGGGGGTGTTTTTTCTTCTCTTCCCGTTTGTGTGGATAGTAGGAATGGTTGTGTTTTTTCTTCTCTTCCTGTTTGTGTAGATAGTAGATATGGGGGTGTTTTTTCTTCTCTTCCCGTTTGTGTGGATAGTAGATATGGGTGTGTTTTTTCTTCTCTTCCCATTTGTGTGGATAGTAGATATGGGTGTGTTTTATCTTCTCTTCCCGTTTGTTTGGATAGTAGATATGGGTGTGTTTTTTCTTCTCTTCCCGTTTGTGTGGTTAGTAGATATGGGTGTGTTTTTTCTTCTCTTCCCGTTTGTAGGGATAGTAGATATGGGTGTGTTTTTTCTTCTCTTCCTGTTTGTGTGGATAGTAGATATGGTATGTTTATGCGTTCGCGTCCGTTTGTGTGATAGTAAGTATGGTGTTTTATGCGTTCGCGACAAAGACCCTTTTCAGGGCCACTCCACTGCCTCGAAAAGATATTTATTCTTTCTTGCCTAAAATTATTTTTTTATTCGATTGTATAATTTATACTTAACTCCCCAAAACATTATTCTCTTACCTAAAAAATTTTGTTAGTCGATTTTTTAATTTGTGTATAATAGATTGATGTTCATCAATCTGGAAAAAAAGAGAATATATAAAACATACTATACTATACTATTCACTGACACGAACGCGAATGATTCAAACTTTGTATAGAAATGACACAGGTGGCATGATGTCACGATACTTGCTATACACAAACACGAACATGAATGATTCGTGTTTGTATATAGAAATGACATAGGTGGCATGACGTCACGGTACTTGCTATACACAAATACGTACGCGAATGATTCGTGTTTGTATATAGAAATGACACAGGTGGCATGACGTCACGGTGCTTGCTACATTGTTGCAAGTGTCTAGGAGTTAAGGAATTAAATTGATGTAGAACACGAATGATTCGTGATTCTATGTATTTAAGTAATTTGGTATAAGCCATCAGCCTACGAAACAGTGGCTGATTTTTTTTATAGTTGCTGTTGATTGGCTGATGGCTTGTGTATAGAGAGTTATAATATCCACAAACACAAACGCGAATGATTCGTGTTTGTATATAGAAATGACACAGGTGGCATGACGTCACGGTACTTGCTATACACAAACACGGACACGAATAATTCGTGTTTGTATACAGAAATGACACAGGTGGCATGACGTCACGGTCATTGCTACTTTGTTGCAACTGTCCAGTACTGTGACGTCACCCTACCTGTTCCATTCCTCTTGTCGCTATACAAAATTCCCATTGAGGCTATACTATCCCAGGGTGTGCTAGTCGCTATACAATATTCCCACTGACGCGATACAGTCCCAGGGTGTGCTTTTGTGGCTATAAATCGTGTCCGTAAACGTGCCCGGGTCTGTAATGCTAATTCCCATTGACGCTATATAGTCCCAGGATGTGCTTTTGACGCTATAAATCTTGACGCTATACAGTCCCACCCATGTTAAAATTCCAATGTTAAATTCCCATTGTCGCCAGGGTACAATCCCCCTAGTTTAACAGAAGTCCCACTGACGCTATTCTATCCCACTACACTACTAGGAAGACCTAATAGAAAACGAAGACTATTATTATAAGCAACACACAGTAGCTTCTCGTGAATCTGTGGTTCTGCCCGGTGTTTCCAGATTCTTCCTCCGCCATTTATACTGACCACCACCTATCATGTGCTGAAAAATAACACTAAGCCCACGACAATATCAACCATTGGCTATAAACACGACCGTCGGGTATATAGCCTTCATATTTAGTCGAAAAGACAATATACCCGATGTTCGTGTATAGAGTCACTCCGTTTAGAGAACCAGTCACTGATGGTACGCCCGATGCTTGTGTATTCGTCCAGATTGACCGACAAAATTGTCGCCTATGGTTTTGTTTGACATATAACGCATGCCCCATGGGAACAGAAGTGCCCCAAAACGGAAAGAGCAATATTTCGACGGTCACCTAGGAACTTCTGAAACCCAGGAAATATGTCCAGACAATCTAGTAAGCGACAACAATTTTCGATTTGTTTCCTTTTCTATTTGTTTAACATAACATCGTCGTGCTGATGCTACTTTTGATTATGAAAGTCAAAGTGATATGGCTGTATTCAATGTAATAACATCACTGAAAGTACACAGTATAAAATATATTATATTATCTCAGGGAAGTAGAATTAACAATATTATGCACCTTTCTAGTAGCATAGAGATTCCTTTTTTATCCTGGAGACCTAGCATTTTACGTAATTGGCAAGTTAGTTGGTAGTCGGAGTTGTAACCCTTGCCACCCCATTTTTGATAGGCCCCTATTGGGACATTTATGTTGGGGTGCACCACATTTTTTATATTTGGACATTTATGTTGAGGCGCACACCCCAATATAAATGTCAAAATATCAAAACGGCGGTGGCAAGAGTCACAGGAAACTCGGACTAGTTGGAGGCTTCCTTTCAACTTCTCAGAAATTTTCGCCTTTCGTAGTGATACGATCATACGTGCGTCTAATTTCTTTTAAAACATTAGTATTTATAGATAAGGACGCATATGAAATTACAATATATTTCCTCTTACTCTTCTTGGCATGCTTTCAAGCAGATAACCCTTTGTTGGACAGTTCGTGTATTAACGTCACTTGTTTTGACACACATGAATCTGCTTTGCCTTAGTCCTACAATGTAAGCCCCATCACCCCGATATTTTTCTTCTGGATGGGTAGCACTTAAAAACAACATGTGCTGTGTCTTACATTGTAGGACTATGCTTTGCCGGTGACACTGTTGCACGATGCAGTGTGGGTATGCAGAACGGGAATCCTTAAATGGACTGTTTTGATCGATACTTGAAAACTGTCTTGCATACTTCATGGTTTATTTCACAAGAAGTGCAAAAATAATCAGAGACAGAGGACACACAATTATAGGAGGTTTTATTTTTCGATTTGTTATATATTTACCATTATCTTCAAATTAAAAGAATTAAATAGGTCAAAAGCAGCTAAATATCAAGATTGTCTTAAAGAATGATTAAAAATTTACTTTTAAAGTAAAACTTTTTTGTTGTCATTAGATAGAATATCCTAATACTTTGATATTAATAAGAAAATTTGTTGAGGCTTCTAATTTAATTATGAAATTATTGTAAAACTGTGTTTCTTGTAAACATGCTCAGATTATAATAACAAAGAACAGCCTCTTAACACCAGTAATTGCAGCTTCATATAAAACTTAAAATGAAGTAAATCATTCTCAACATTAATACTGATGCATTATCCACTGCAAATCACATTGCTATCACATACTCAGTAGCTGACTTGATGCCTAATATGGCAGGAATTCAATTTGCCCATCAGCTTTGGCGGTTTTAGGGCTGTGTGGGCCCGGTGCAGAATGAGGACAATGAGCCACCAAAATCTAATTTCTATATCAATGAAGAAATTCTGTGAAATATTCATAGAAAAATGCAGGTTTGTTTTCAAAATCAGATTTATTTGTAAATAATCTGCAATAATTATAATCCTTTGTAAACAAACTCCAAAATTTTTGGCCCCTCCCCCCACACCAGTTTGCAGGCCGGTGCACGCACCTTGCTAAGGCTGCTACTGCTGTCAGTATAATTAGTAAGGATTTTTACAAGGACTTGCTGGTTGGAAAAAAGAGAATTAGTGAAATGGAGTTTTTTTAAAAGGTATGTATCATTGTTTCCATTCACAACTGATAACTATAAGATATTCAAACAAATTTTTCATTCTAAATATTTAAATTAAAAATCATTTAATTTCACATCATCAGGATGAGCAAGTAAATACAAATAATCACACATTTTACTTGAATTTTTATTTTCAAACTGTCTATTCAATTTCTTGTGTTGACTCCTATTCGTTTTCAGCAATATCCTTATGAAAAATTCGGCACCCATTATTTTTCAAGAAATATGGTAGATATACAATATAACTTAATGCAGTCTTTTTTAAAATAATCATAAGAATTGTTACTCTTTTTACAGTCAGAGCTTTCCAGTATGGAGGAATTTTTCTTATCACTGACTATAACCTGGAAATGGTCTATTCAGTCCATACCTGTTTTAATTCATCACAAAGGAATAAAAGGGATCATATGTTACAACTTTGCAAATACAATTTTGCCTGCCATTTTTCATGCCAGTATTTTATATGGAACATATATGACTCTAACATATTTCATTTATCCCATAATGGTGAGAATAATACCTTTTCTTTTTTATTAATTTTCAACTTTGTAGTTATTCTTGTCATACTTTTATTACATGTAAGATTTTGAAGCAATACATATTTCACACATAATTAAAAAGTGAATGTTTTCTTTAAATCAAGACATCCATTTATTATCATGTTTAATGGTTTTAAGCCAGGATATCTATAATGCCTGAATAAAATCATTACTTTTTACCGTTTACTGTCTTAAGACAACCATTTTAATAATTTTGAATTATCACATCATTTAGCAAAATTTATCCCTGAATTCAAACTAAATCTAAGCAAAATGGTTTCTTGTTTTTCATTGCAATATTGTGGTGGATCAGGTTGAGATTAAAATAGGTAATGAATTTGATAATGGATAGTCATTTGTTTTGGTGCTTCACAGCACAAGTAAGTTATTCGTTGCTGAGGCATTTGGAGTAGACTGCCTGGCCCAATGACACACCACATTATCAGACCTCGGGTGATCTGATGATAGGATTTGAACCCACTCCCTTTCGGTCTCACCTGTTGGGCTTACCAACCATTGCTCCACCGTAGCTCCTGTAACGCATTGGTGGTGTACTGTAGCATTAATATGTGATGGTTTTTTAAGGCAAATGGTACTAATCTGAACTACAACATCATACTAATCTGACCTACAATATAGTACCATAGTGGCCATTTACAGAATCATGTCTTTGTTACTCCTTTTCCACAAATTGTGGCACTGATATGAGATTTCACTCGGACACTTCTTGTGGTGTAATTGCTTCTGAATTAAAGTGGTTCAGATCTGACCACCAGCATGTTCACATTTTTGTGAAGAATTTGAAAACCAGGCCTATTTTGTTTGGAATCAAGTTGAAGGTCAGTCTTTGCGTTTTTGTTTTACTTGTCTGAGCTTATAAACTCAGCGATATGTACATATATGAGCAAATTCTGACCAACTTTGCATCTAGTTGCAGCCCATTGAACAGGTAGATGGTCAGCTCTCTGATATTGATTTTAATGCCAAAGGTCTTGACTCAGGTTGTAGCTGTACTGGCTTGTGAACAGAACACAAACATCTAATCAAACCCATTTTGTGGATAAAACTGAAGAATAGCTTGAATGATTCCAGTTGTATAACTTTGTTTCTTTTTTAAAAAAAATAATAAATGTAACTTAGCATGCTTATAAAGCTTGAATATCTTAACATTGCCTGAAGTTCAGTAATCTTCTGTCAGAAATACTGTATCAAGTTAAAGGCTATGACAAAGAATTTTATACTGTACTTACAGGTGCATTGTGAACACTAACTTGAACATCTGTGAAAATATTTTTGTTACCAGATTTGGTATGCTGAGTTTTCACAAGAATGTCAGAGATGGTTTTAGTGCTAAGCAGTTGAAACAGTAAAATAAAATGACCCATGAAGGAGACTTATTTGTGAATTCCTAGAAATTCTTTTTGGTCAGCAGTGTACGAGTCCCTTCCAGAGACACTTTTATATTGTGGTTTTTTTTCACTGTATCAGTCCCTTCCAAAGATTCTTTTTTACATTGTGTTTTTGTTTAAAGTATGTTGAACTTGCAATCTATTTTCCAACATATTATACACACATAAATAAAATTCAGAATTTAATGTTTTCAGGAGTGTAATATAATGGTAATATTGTTTTGTCACATCATCCCTACAGAGAAATCAAAATTAAAACTGATAAAAATTTGGAAACTGAAATTGTTTTTATGTACAAAATATATGCATGACTTGCTGTTATGATTAAAATCTTGAAACTTTTTTTTGATGATGTTCCAGAGTAACATTCAGCATCACCAATGTAGTTATGGTGGACACAGAGTTATATTACAACCAGTGTATTCCCTTTTTTCTTAGCAGATATTAGTTTTGTAGCTGACCTTGCCAAAATGCCTAGTGAGTTTATGTTATGGCCTTTCATCCATCCTGCTTTGTCCATTCACCACTTGACTAATTTGCACATAATTTTACAGGGAGCATGCTGGCATAAAAGCTTTTCAGATATTTTCAGTAGGTTGTGATCTGTCATCCAGTGTGGCTGTTGTTGCTAAAAATAGGAAAACTTTTAAATGGACTCACTGATATTTTTGACACTCAATCAGTTATATTTCTCGTCAAATTTTGAACCAACTTGTGATAATACCAGTATTCTTATATTATCAAGATCTTTGATGAGTTTGATTATGAACATGATCTGCCCATATTGATGAGGTCATCTTTTATCTCACTGGCTGAGCCTTTGCCACTATGGAGAATGAATTTGGGTTGGATTTTGCTTCAGCTTGGTAAATAAGCTTACATCATTATTCTTCTCAGACAAGTTATATAAGTGGGATCTTCACACAATAAACAGATGAACTGTGTCTGATTGGCTTATTTCCTCAGTAGATTTCTCATATTGTAAAAAGGTTTATATACAGCAGTGCCCATCTGCTCAAGCAACTCCAGGAGGGTAAGGGTAGGCCCAGTGGGGGACACAATTCCCATCAATCAATTTTTTTTCTCTACTGGGTGGGCGTCCCAGAATTAAGTTTTTTTTTTTTATGGGGTTGGTGAGATCAGAATTTCTTGCTGTGCCACTATTTATATCATAAAGGTCTTGGATGCCTTTGTTTTTGAAAATAATTTTTATCAAACTATATTAAAATATTAAACTGACATGAGATACAGTTTGGCGTATAGTTTACAAAGGGTTATGTTGTAACAATACTACAATATGAAATGGCCAATTGTTAAATTATGTATGGTAAGCAGATGTGTGATATCAGACCCACTTGGGCCCCTTGTTCATTCAGGTTGTCTGATTAGCAACCATGCTCTTTAGATATTGTTCAGATACTGCTAATACCTTATATACTTGGTTATATGGTGAGTTCAGCTGCAAAATGCACAGACCCAGATCTGCTGTTACATAATGCACTGGCAGATCTGGTTCTGTGTAGTTTGGAGTAATCAGTAGAAAAAACAGCATAGTCCCTAATCAGCATGCACGTTATGATATGGCAGATAATGATCTTTGTTGTTTGCAATTTGACTCAACTTATAAGTGAGTATATAAGGTAGATATTTTATCTCAACACAGGGAAAAATCCATATGAACAGGTAATATTGTCAAGTGCTAGTTAGTCATTGATTTATGAACCACAAGCTGCTGAGACCTATATCCAGCTTCAAGGAATAGAGTCCAATTTACCAAACTGGAACTGTTCCCATCTGAAACAAATGTCCAACACTCCAAACTGCCCAATAAACAGATTGTAATTATAAAATGGCCAAAACATTTGTTTCCGCATATTTCTTTGTATGATAGTGATGGTACCTTATATATCTGCTTATAAGTCAAGTCAAGCTGCAAACAACAAAGATCCTGATCTGTCTTAGCATAATGTGCCTGCAGATCAGGGTCTGTATTGTTTGTTCTAATGGTTACCCCTAACAAACTGCACAGACCCAGGTCTGCCAGTGCATTATGTGATGGCAGATCCGAGTCTGTGCAGTTTGCACTTGGACTCATCTTATAATCAAGTATAGATGGTATATTAATGAGGTGAAATAATGTGGCATACTTTGACCCTATTGACATTACAACTTCCACCAAAACATGTATCACACATTAAAAAAAGTGTTTAAAAATTGTTTTCTTAACCTGTGGAGGATGTCCTCGTTATACAGGTTGTAGCATAGCTGTCTTGATGATTGGGATTAAAATTTCAAGATCTGTCAGAAATGGCATTATATTTTCAATTGCAATTTTAGAACCACTGGTTCCGTTTATTTCTTTCTAGCACAGAAAATAAAAATATAACTTGTCAGATAGTGAAACATATGGCAGAACTTATCACTACATAAATTGAATCCAGAAGTAAAACTGATGAGATTAAAAATTCAAAACACTAATGGTGATGACAATAATTACATACTTAATAATTAGCATACAATGATGTTAATTATTAACATTCCTAGGTGGTATGGTTTGCTAAGTATATAGCTTATTGACACACAGGATTCAAGTTCAAATCATTTGTGTGCAGCATTAGTCAAAACTCTGTTTAAATGGAGTAGGAGTACCATTCTTAAACTGAGTCCATTGAAATCTCTTTTAATTATGAACCTGAGTAATTTTATCGGTATACATTTGCTATCTTCTCAATATAAGGTTATATTTTTTGACATTAAAAAGGCTTAGAATATTTTCCAAATTGTTAGGGAAAAATAAATCTGCCTTATTTTCCACAGCTTGAGTACATCACTTAAACACTATTAACACTCACTTGGGAATAAAAAGAAATTCATTTAATTGTTGTAAAGCATTGAGATTTTGCAGGTCATAAATTTAGCTGTATCGGTGGAAATGTTAACAAGTCCCCAAAATTAAACATTGTCAATAGTGCATTAACATGAACTGTATGCAGAGTTTACTAAACACTGCCAACAGTGCATTAATGTGCAACTACCGGTATATGTAGAGGTTACTAAACACTGCCAACAGTGCATTAATATGCAACTACCGATATATGTAGAGGTTACTAAACACTGCCAACAGTGCATTAATGTGCAACTACCGGTATATGTAGATGTTACTAAACACACCAACAGTGCATTAACTGTATGCAGCTAAGGTAGTGCTGAACTAAATGTACATGTGTGAAAGTTGCCAACATTTGATATTGCAGCTGTCAGATGCTATCCAGTATTATCACTGATTGTCAGTTTGATCAAGATATACCCATTACTAACTGCATCAGTTCATGGCAATAGAGTTTGTACCTGATAAATTTACCACAGATTAATGATTTCCCTCTTATAGTCTAGTTGTAAAAGACCATACAGTGAGGCAGATGCTGTAGGATATACTTATTTCTTATATTATTGTAATTGTTATGTGCTTATTATTTATATATGCTGATTTGAAATGAAATGCAGTATGATGCAACATTTGGTAAATTTTCAATCTTCACACCTACCAGCAAAATTGAACAGCATGTGACTTGCATTTTTTACATAGCTATTCAAATGTTTCAGTCATATCGCCACAATGTCTGCAGTGTGGCAGTTTATAGTGATGTCAAGCACTGGGTCATCATGCCACAGACATGTAGCATGATGTCCCACCCAGTCGCATTATTCTGACACCAGGCTGACCAGTCCTAACACTAACCTATTAATGCTGAGCTCCTTGTGAGGCAGCTGTTAGTACCATTTTTAAAAGTATCTGGTATGACTTGGCAGGGGCTTGAACCCACGACCTCCCGCATGACAAAAGATGAGCAAGTAAACAAGAAAAAAGCTGAATTAAAATGAATTAAATGAATGGAATAAAAAAACAAATTATTCATCCTATGAACATTCTTGACTTCTATTGTATTTCATACACATATTTTTGCTACAGTAACACTAGAAGGCTTACATGTGACTATGTTCAGTGTGTGCTTTTTTTCCCTAGATTTTACAGTTATCTTGCCATCTGTATTTAACTTTAAGTTCATTAGGTGAAGAATGTAGGACATTGTGCCTAATATTCATTAGGTGAAGAAAGGACATTGTGCCTAATATTCATTAGGTGAAGAAAGGACATTGTGCCTAATATTCATTAGGTGAAGAAAGGACATTGTGCCAAATATTCGTTAGGTGAAGAAAGGACATTGTGCCTAATATTATCTAAGCAATCAAAGAACTGTATATATAACAACCAATTTTTTAAAAGTTTCTGTGAACTTATTAGTGAAGAAACTAACCTTTATTAAGCAACCATCTGTCAGTGAAGGCCACCTCCTCACAACAAAAACATAGCAGCTTCAGGTTTGGGTGGATGAGATTTGTTTTCAAGTTACTGTAGAGGCACTGTCAGAATAACATTTTTGCATTTCCAGTGGGCTTTGAAGATGAGGGTAAAGCAAACAGTCATTTCACACAAACAAACACACACATGCACATGCACACAATAAATTCAGTTATAGAAAATGTACTTTGACCAAACTTTGTGGATGTCATTGCACAAAATCCATTGCTTTGGAGGTCAGAAGGTTAAAGAACAATGTCTCTTTGATACAAACTTTAATTGCACTCTCCAGACCTTTACAGATTACCACATATTAGCAAAAAACGGGGGATATTGCCACCTTTCCCTATGCATACATGTGTCTGTCTGCACATAACAAAGCTGGTTATTGCTTCTCCTCTCACACTGCTTTGAGGATCTTAGTGAAATTTCTGTGTATGTATGTATGTATGTACAGTGTGACCCCACTGTAGCATGCTCCGTTATAACACAAATTCAGGTATAACACCGTTGTGGCATGGCTCCTGAAATTTCATATACATGATTGTACTTTTTTCGTACACAAAATTTATTTTTCTTTCTTAAAGTATGAAAAGTAACATGCCAAAAGTATATTATCATTTTTGGGAAGATATTGCGCATCAGTTTTAATATAAGACGATCATACTGCTCTGGTGGTCTAGTGGTTAGAGCGTCCACCTCGGATGCGGGAGGTCACAGGTTTGAACCCCAGCCAAGTCATACCAAAGACTTATAAGATGGTACAAACAGCTGCCTCGCTAGGCACTCAGCATTAAGAGGTTAGTGTTAGGACTGGTTGGCCTGGTGTCAAAATAATGTGACTAGGTGGGACATAATGTTACGTGTCTGTGGCATGATGCCCAAGTGCTAGACATAACTATAAACTGCCACACTGCAAACATTGTAGCAATATGACTGAAAAATTGTTAAAGCTACATTAAAAATCCAACACACACACACACACACACATAAGATGATTGTGGTGTGGCTCCTGCAATTTTATATACAAATAATTTTGCTGAAATTTCAAAGAAAATTGATCACCTTTGAAGCACCGATCATTCTGTATAAATACTAAGCAAATAAAAAAAATAATTCAGTCACAATCAATGTTCTACAGTTATTTGATGTTGCCACCACAGTAAGAAACAAATTTCTGTTTGGTCCTCCAAAGCTGTCCTTTAGCGATAATAATACATGCACCCTTCATCAAAGAAAGCCGACTTCAATCTTCAATAAAAACAAATAACCTTTCATCAAAGGAAATTAGCTCAAAACTTAAATAAAAGCAGTGGAATCTGATAGATTGTTGCATTATCCAAAGTGACTGGAACATGTTTATTGTGCCATGAAAGTTTCATTTTTGTAGGAAACAAAATATACTTACAGTTGCTACCAATGGCAGCATAAAATGCAAATTAAATTTCCAATCTTTTGAAACCTGAGGCAGTCAAGTTAATTGAAGATGGGGTATCTTGCAATGATGTTTGTTAAACTTTTTAACTTGTTCAAGTTTTCATTTCCCTATCAATAGCCACATCCCTTGGGTAGCCTCGTCAAGATGATACTGTCTCCAGCTGACCAAAATCTATGCCAATTTAAGTATGTGTACATGTAGCATGTAAACAGCTATAGCCTTGTGCTACTTGCGACAATTGTAGTGAATTGTTAAGTGACAATTGGATATAGGTCAAAACATTTTTTTATAAATACGTTTTATTGGTGTTTTCTAACAGGATGTGAGTCATACATAAAGTTTATAACATGTGATCTATACTTGACTTCATGGATTTGTTATAAACAGTAACAGTACGAAATAGATTATGGATTGTAATAAACTACTGTAAGTTGTCAATATACATGTGTTTTTCAGAATAGTTTGACTTCATTTAATCAAAAGCACATACTTTTGCACCCGCTTCTTCCCTTGCCCACCATATTTTAGGTAAATGCATCATTTTCTTCAGCTAACTGACTTGGTTGGATATCACATGGTTTGGTCTATAACACAGTTGGGTTCTATGGACCCCAACTACCATGTTATAGTGGGGTCACACTATGTGCAGGGTTCAATGGTACATCAGCACAATCCTAGCTCTATAGTGCAAAGTAAGTTTAGGTATCAGAAAATGGACATGCAAAACAAAGGTAAGAGAAGGTAGAATCCTCAAAATAGAAAGTCAGATATTTTACACAAAGCTCATGCTTTTTTAAAGTCTAAGACTAAAATTTTGGAACATCATAAACCACATACTTTTGTAAAGTCAAAGTCTTCATTTGGAACATCATAAACCACATGCTTTTCTGAAGTCTAAGACCTCATTTGGAACATCATAAACCACATGCTTTCCTGAAGTCTAAGACCTCATTTGGAACATCATAAACCACATGCTTTTCTGAAGTCTAAGACCTCATTTGGAACATCATAAACTACATGCTTTTTTAAAGGCTATGACTGTTGGAACATCATCATGGGATATGTCCTAGGGCAAAAATGATGACTCCTTTCATTGCCTCTTGTGACATGCATCAGGCCTGTTGTACATGCCCAAACCTGCATGACTGGCAGAGGGTGGGGATGTGAGAGGGGAATTTGTAGACTAGATAGGTGTCTTCTGGCAGTTTTTGATGACGTATTTTGAAAACTTGTCAGGAAAGAGGTATTTTGGGAATGGAGTTTGTCATGATGTACCTTAATACATGGCTTGGAAGATTGTTGTGAAGCATTGTTGTTTAGATATATGGCTGGCACAGATGAACAATTAGGTCAAACATTCCCCTCTGATCCATTTATATGGACATGGCTGGAAAGGAGGGGAGGGGGATTTTTTTTCTTTTCATCTCTTCTCTGAAGAAATTGCTGAGAAGTTTACATTTTCCTCTGAAATTATGTAGACTATTTTGAGAATTTATCACATCATTGCTTCTCCAGCCATAATGCATATAGGATTTTCTTTAAACTTTATAAGTTAGAGATGAAGTAGTGTGCAGCTAGTTTTTACTTAACCTCCTGCCTATTTTGTGGGAATTGTCTAGAAAATTTGTTTAGTAAAAGGGAATTTTAAGAATTCTGCTTGTTATTTGGTATTTATGCAGTTTAATGCAATTGTTACTGCTGGACATGCAAAGATGTTTAAGAATTTTTCTGTTCTTTAATTGCTCCTAAGGTTTTGAGATAGGATGAATGTATGTCATAAGAAAAAACATTTTGAAAAGATCATGCCTGAAGTGTGATGATATGCAGGTCTGTGCATGACTTCATTTATATCTAGTTGTGATTGGTGCAGTTAACATAAAATATTTAAAGTTTGACTGTTAACCAGAAAAATTTATATGCATTTCTTCATTATTGAATTATTTGTTTATTATTACAGTGAAGAATGTACAAGATACCGTTGATGCCAGGGGTGACCTTGGAGGGCAAGGATACAGGTATTCAGATTTCCCTGCAGAATTTAGAAGTTGATGTCCTGTATTGAGGAATCTTCTGAACTTGAGTGTATACTGTATATACTCACTTAGAAGTCAAGTCAAACTGCAAGCAACAAAGATCCTGATCTGCAATAGCATAATGCACCTGCTAATCAGGGTTTATATTATTTGTTCTACTGATTACTCCTAACAAACTGCACTGACCCAGATCTGTTTGTGCATTTTACAATGGCAGATCTGGGTCTGTGCATTTTGCAGCTGGACTTGTCTTATAAGCAAATATATGCAGTATATTAATGATTTAATTGATGAAATGGGATATTTTATGTGTTGGTATTATTACAGTGGATCACTTGAACGTGTTTGTAAGATGCAGCAGAATGTTTATAATTGCATTAAACCTTATTGACATCGGTTATGGATCACTCAAACTGATTTTTCCCTCACCAGGCTTTACAGCTAAGTGAGTTTGTGTTTTATAGCTCTGTGTCCATCTGCATTGCTCATCATGTGGCAATCTTTAAATAATGTTTTAAGCATCTTCTCAAAAATCACTAGATTTTAACATAAATTTATCAGACAACATTTTGGTTTTAATGGCTTTAAAAATTTCTACAGATGAAGCCAATTTGCCATCAAATATGGCCATTGTTATGAAAAAGGTCAACAATTTTAAATGACTTCTTCTCAAAACCTTCTAAAGAGAAGATGTCCATCACTGATAGCTGTTTTCGATTTCATACCAAAAGCCACCATACCAACTCCAAACATAGAAAATCCTGACATAACATCCTGGATTAAAGTGTTTTCATCAAATATGACTGCCATTAGTAATGATCATGCATGGAAAAGAACTTGAAAAAACAGCTTCTTTGAAACTGCTTTATTGAATTTGATCATATTTGATAAAAACTATTCTGGCCTGGAGAATTTGACAATTGTTGCAAATAGTGTATATATGCCATCAAATCTGACAGCCGTTACTAAAATTAGAAAGGTCTTGAATGTTTCCTACACTATTAAATAAAATTTGAGCAGTCCACTCAGAGAGCATTTGGATATAGAGAGCATTACAAACTTTTGTTTCAAATGACTAATCATCAAATATGGCTCCTATTACATAAAAAAAATCTTTTAAACAGCTGCTTTTCAAAACCCACTGAATAGAATTTGAATTTGACAGAAAGCATTCTGATAATAGGAACTTTAAAAATGATGACAGTCCTCCATCAATATTAAAAACCTATTCCTTTAATGTATCTACCTTCCATCTTTTCTTTCTTTAATCCATATAAAATGTCAACTAGAAAAACAAACAAACCAAAAAACATTAAATAAATTTAACAACATCTTATCCAAAACTGTTTAATAGATTTTCATCAAATTTAATGTAAAACATCCTGGCATGAAGGTCATAAAATTTGATACAAATGGTGCCAATCAAACATTATCTATGGTGCCAATCAAACACAATATATGGTGCCAATCAAACACAATATATGACCAATGTTATTAAATACATAAAACATTTGAACAACTTTTTCTCCAAAACTACAGAAAATAATTGACTAAATTTAACAGTTTATCCAGATGTACTCAAGAGAGTTTAACCAAATTTGTCAGAAAGCATCATGCTACAGTAAAATGGGTGTTCATACAAATGATCCTGACTGGTTATCACATATGGCTACCATTTGTAAAAATATATGAACATTTTAATGACTACATGTCACAAACTCAACAAATTTAACCAAATTTTAAAGAAAGTATCCAGGTATAGGTGGCTTTATATTTTTACAGCTGATCCTTATCACCATAAAATATGGCGCCATGGCTAAACTTGTAAAACCTTTAAACGATTTGGTCTCTGATACTGTTCAGGAGAATTTCAGGAAATTTGACAGAGAAAATTGTGGTGCTAACAGCTTTTAAATTTATGCAAATGATTTTGACTTGCCTATGGTAAATTTCTTCTTTTGAAAACTACTCTGCTTAATTTTACACAGTTTTACAAAAGAACTTTCTGGCTGGAAGTGCATTCAAATTTGAACAAATCCAAATCAGCGCTTAAATATGGCTGCTGTTAGTCAATAGCTCTTTCATTAACAACTTCAAAATAACCACTTAACAGAATCAGATCAAATTTGACAGAAAGTATTTCAGCACCTTGGATACTTGTACAAATGATGCCATTATGCCAGCAGATATGACTGCTTTTACAACAAGTTGAGAAATATTTACATAACTTTATCTAAAAGAAATGCTGAAGAGAATTTGGCCAACTTTGACACAAAGCATATCCTGGTGCAGGGGTTTTCAGTTATGGATAAATGATACTGGTGTGCAATCAAATGTGGGTTAATATACAAAACTTAGAGAAGCTTTGAAGAATTGTGTTTAAAACATGTAATTGGAGAAATTTCAATGCAAATCTGGATAATAAAGCTTATGAGCTTATTTCTTACATAAATGAAAATTGTAGGGACTTGTCTTTAATGAAACTGATTGCAGTGTGATTATTTCATAGGTTTCAATATTAACATTTTACATGTCATACCATAAACAGGTATGTTTGAGTAATGAAAAGATTAATATAAAGAAGCAGAATAAGAATGAGATGAATGTATATAAAGTATTTTAAATCACCTAAATAGGAACAAAATTACCACAAATGACCCTTAGATATTTTGGTGGTTCTTCTTTTGCACACATATGTGCACTTGACTTTAAAAATACCAAAAGGTACCACATATCCTTGCTTATAAGTCAAGTCAGACTGCAGTCAGCATAGATCCTGTTCTGCTGTAGCATAATTCACCAGAAGATTAGGGTCTATGTATCCCCAGCAAACTTCACACACCCAGATCAGCTGGAGCATTATGTGATGACAGATCTGGGTATGTGCAGTTTGTAGTTGGACTCGTTTGAGTAGAGATCATATGTATTCACTAATTTTTCTGTCTGCCTATTTTTTTTTTCCATATACACTTATTTTTACATATGCACTTATTGTCAAGAATTTGCAGTATTTTGATTTTGTCCCATTGTCAATCCCAGATAATATTGTTCTACATAAGATCTTACTTATCTTTGACTTATTTTAATGTACAGATCATGTTCCATTTACTACATTTAAATGTTTGCTATGCAGTGGAATAGCAAACCAGAGTTGAGAGAAAAGATCCAAAATTTTGGGATGCTGGTTGGTACTGTAAGAATTGACTAAAGTTGAAAGAAAATCCACAGAGTGATATCTACAAAATATCTATGCATACCTAATCTGGGCAGGTTGAGACTAGATGGAAGAGTCTGAAGAAAAGAAGGAAACATGGATTATCTGTTTTTCCTGAATGTTGAGATAATTCTTCAAGTGAAACCATGTAGGATTGTTATTTGATAAATTATTATAATCAAATGCATTAGAACTCCTCAAAACCAAAACCTCATTATACTGAAACCACCTCAATACACCACTCCCTCGATAACTCGTGCCCTGATAACTCGCGAACCCGCTTATAATGTGGGGTCAGGCATGGATCCCAATTTTTAAACCAGAAAATACCAAAAAATTGATCCGTATTGGTTGAACTTGAAGAAAATCGCGATCGAAATTGGCAACAGAAAATTGATATACTGGTCATTTTATCGTCGAAAACGGTAGATAGGACCTAGAAATTTAACCAACATTATGAAATAATGACTTTTATTAAATTTAATAAGAAGTGATACAATTTGTTACATTTTCTTTTCAAACGACATTCTTAGTAAACCGCAATTAACAATATTCAAGAACATTACGATCAATGAAAATGTCACTTACGCCAAGTGGAGACAGTACTTTAAGAAATAAATACCAATTAAATAAAAATTGTTATCAATTGTAATTTGCATTCTAGTTCTATCTTTTAGTTCCTTTTAAGTGTAGTCATTATAAATGCAATGTGTCCTCTTGTAATTAAACGTAAAATTTTTCAATCTACCGTAACAGCTGTGTCCGCGAGCGTTTCACTGAGAACCTAATTAAGTGCCCACTGTGTTTTGATATCGGACTAGCGGAAGCATCTGTTGTGTTGATGCACTAAATAAAAGAAGGCCTCCTTTTCTATTATCACGGTAATTACGTCTTCTGAATCAAATAAAGCAGGTGGAATTGAAAAAAGTCAAAAGGTATACAAATCTTACATGCTTAAAGAACCAGCTGCACCGGTCATATGTCCGGTAACTCATTTCAGTTGATCAATCGAACACTGTGATACATTTTATTGTGTACATATCTAATTAAACTACCTTAAAAATTACCTACTCAATCATAAATGTGATTAAAGATAGAAAGGCAGCCAAGCGAAATGAGTACTTCGTAAAATAATGAGCTTTTATTCACAGATACGGACCGTTGTGGAAAAACAAGTTTCAGGGAATTCTTGAATTTGCACATAGAGATACCCTCAAGCATGATAAGAAGTTTCACTATTACTTATGCAAGGAAATCACGGCATGAATATTTTACTAATTGAAAAATACAAAAATTGAGTTTCGATGTAGATGATTGTCTGATGAAATAAATGTTGCATGTTTTTGATAAAGCCGTGACATCATACACGAATGTTTTCGCATACCATGTTTGGTTGTTGAAACCAGTTGTAATCATGTTATCGATCTTTCAGATGTTGGGCATTTTGAAAATAAATATATATAGATAATAACGAACAACTTCATCAGAAAAAGCGCTTTATTGATGATTTTTCTCGACTCAATTCTAAAACGAGGATTCAGCCATTAAACAGTCCAGTTCCCCCTCCCCCCAACCCCAACCACGCGGTTTTCTGGATGTCTAGCAGGTTTTTTGGAGGTCCCTTGGTAATTCATGCCCTCACTTATAGTGCGGTCTGTGTTTTTGGACCCCAATGTGCGTGAGTTATCGAGGGAGAGGTGTACTTGAATTTTTATCATTATACTGAAACCACCTCAGTACTTTTTATCATTATACTGAAACCACCTCAATATTTCAATCTTTATCATTATACTGAAACCACCTGAATACTTCAATTTTTATCATTATACTGAAACCACCTCAATACTTCAGTTTTTATCATTATACTGAAACCACCTCAATACTTCAGTTTTTATCATTATACTGAAACCACCTCAATACTTCAATTTTTTTTCATTATACTGAAACCACCTGAATACTTCAATTTTTATCATTATACTGAAACCACCACAATACTTCAATTTTTATCATTATACTGAAACCACCTCAATACTTCAATTTTTATCATTATACTGAAACCACCTCAATACTTCAATTTTTATCATTATTTTTCCTCTTGTAAACTGAAACCCTCAACTCCAAATATGGAAATAAATTTCAATACCAAATTTCAATTTTATGCTAACCCCACCACCATCACCCAAACCAGAGCTGACTTCAGATTTGGAAATGTATTTTAGCTGGTAAATTCCTCACATACAAGAAGCTAATCTGAAGTCTTTAGTGTCGGTGGAAAAGCCAGCTTTTAAGGCAAATTATTCATAACTAAATTGCAGTAGGTAACCCATTTAATAAAGAATATTTTTATATGCTTATTATTTAATTATGATGTTGTTCATTTGTATATATAATCAATAGAACCTTGGTTATTTAAAAAAATTAAATATCAGGGCTTTATTAAACAGGCATGTGGTCTCACTTTTGATGCTTTCTGGAGGAGATCGATTAAACGGCATTCTAAAAGCCAGATTCACTTAGCTGATTTTCAAAGCAAAAAATCATTATATGTATTTAAGTAACCATGACTCATTTTTCTTGCATGCCACAATGTCAGAATGACCGGCTAAGCATCATAGGGTTGAACTATCCTTACAGGATAAAATTAGTCTGATCAGTGAGTATAAACTTGTGCCTAAACCAACCCTGAAGAAGCTAGGGGAAAAATTTGCTTTTTTCAGATGTTCTAAACAAAATGGAGTTCTACATGAATGAATATGACAGCAACAGTGTTGCAAACAAGTGTTGTTTCAGCCATGTTTGCAAATTTGACATTCTGAATGGTCATGTGAGTCAAAGGTTCAGTCAAGCTAGAATCTCAAGCCCCATATATGTAATAAAAAATCTCTCTCTTTCTCTCGTCACATAAGCACTTAGAAAAGATTTTTTTCTTCACATCTGTCAAAACCTCACTAAATCAAAACCCTAATGGAACAAATCTGTGGGTCACAAGGGTTGGCAGTTTGGAAGAGTTTCACTGTACATCAATAGTAGTTTAACTTCTTGCATTTGCCTTCTCATCTGAGTACAGGAGATGCAGAAGTGTTGCATGCCTCAGAGAAATGAGTCTTATCCTATAAGAAAATAGAGATCATTTGTCTACATGACCAGTCTTTGTAATCAAATTCATGTGGAATGAAAGTTTAGAAAGTTCATAATTTTAACCTTGATTTTCTTCCAGCAGTTCTACAGGCAAAGCAAAGGACTTGTCCAGAGGTGAGGTGCCAGTAATGACTTTGGAGGAACTCAAGTCAGATGAATACAGCATGAATCATCCATATAGAGGCATGGCCATCATAATTAACAATCAGTATTTTGATGAACACTTGAAGCTGAGTGATAGAACAGGAACAGATGTAGATGGGTCGGCTTTGTATGCTGTATTCCAGGAAATGGGATTTTCTGTTCGTGTTCATGAAAACCAAACAGTTACTGAGATGGTGGAAATTTTACGTAAAGGTAATATGTCTTTGAAAGCAAAAAATTTGTTACACCTCATTTGTTATCATATTTTGTGTCTGGGTAAAACTGGAGATTATGAGATCCTGTGTGTGTGTGCATGCGTGTGTGTGTGTGTGTGTGTTGACATGCAACACCTACTACCGTATATACTTGTAAGATGAGTTAGACTGCAGATGACAAAAATCCTTATCTGCCATAGCATAATACACCAGAAGACCAGGGTATATGTTGTTTGTTCTACTGATTATTCTTAAGGAACTGCACAGACCCAGATCTGCTGGTTCATTATGCTACATCAGATCTGGGTCTCTGCAGTTTTCAGTTGGACTCGACTTATAAGCGAGTATATATTGTACACTGTTGAAGTTAAAGGTCTGAAACATTGAGATTGTAATTGGGGGTGGTTGGCAAATGTACATAGTGGTCTAAGAAACTTTCTTCCTGTGGTCATAGTGGGATAGGATCATCACAGGTTTCATGGGATGGGGAATAAATAAATATGTTAAGCATTGGACAAGTGATGCAGGTTCACTTAGTCATGAGTTTTAGTAAATTGCTTTTCTTGAATAACTGTGGTATTCAGAGTTTTAATTTACTGGAAATGATGTCATCATGATTGTCTCAATGCTCAAAATTCCAAGCATAGACAAATGGAATAATCTTTGTTTTTATCTGTCCTTTATTATTCCCATATAAATAAATACATAAATAAATTAAATTGATACTTGTGACTGTTGTTCCTACAGCATACTCCTAATATTACTGTGACACAACTTATAATATTCTCATGTATTCCTATTTCATTAACTGTAACATAAGTCCTAATATTTTCAAGTATTCCTGTTTCATTAACTGTAACATAAGTCCTAATATTTTCAAGTATTCCTATTTCATTAACTGTAACATAAGTCCTAATATTTTCAAGTGTTCCTGTTTCATTAACTGTAACATAAGTCCTAGTGTTCTCATGTATTCCTATTTCATTAACTGTAACATAAGTCCTAATATTTTCAAGTATTCCTATTTCATTAACTGTAACATAAGTCCTAGTGTTCTCATGTATTCCTGTTTCATTAACTGTAACATAAGTCCTAAGTGTTCTCAAGTATTCCTATTTCATTAACTGTAACATAAATCCTAGTGTTCTCATGTATTTCTATTCCATTAATTGTAGCATAATTCTGGCAGTGAATTATCCAAGCTTTATTTGAAGTCTAAATAAGAGCCTTTACTGATGTGCTAAATCTATCATTAACCTTACTGGAGGGTGTTTAAGGGGTCATGGTGGACTATGCATTTCAGGTAGAGTGATGGGAAAATAAAGGAACAGTGACATATAATCCAAGTTTTTCCATGGCGAAACAAATTTGTCAACAGCTGGTGTTTTGCTGACTCAGCAACTTAAAGAGTATTAAATACACACAAAATTCTTCATAATGTATGAAACTTGTCACCTTGAAAATAGATACCTGATACAAAAATATGTATCTCATACTTATCTAAAACAAATAAATTCATCCTTCCACAATTTGTGGTGAAATGCAAAAATAATGTAAGTAATTATTTTGTAGCTTTTTGTCTTGAAACTTTTACAGATATACACTTTTTGACTTTGGGCTTTAATTTTCATAGCAGTATGGTTGGTGGTAAAATTCTTACTCGGTACGTATGACAGAAGCTATTAAATAAGCACAAATGTAAATTTTAAACACCTGGTTCTTTTTCAAATACAGTATGCGATAATAATACCTTAGAAGAATTACTACTGCATTTCATGTATTTTTTCATACCCTTTAATTTTTCTTACACAATCCAGTTATCAGACTAATAATTATTTGAATGTGTCAGGTTTTTTCTACATATCACTTTGTATTTTTCAAAAAATCCTTTAAATTATTGGACGTAACATTTCTACTAAGAAGATTTATATTTGCAAAAAAGATCGAAGATACCGTATAACCATTTGTTTTCACAAAAATTAAAAATGAATTGTTGCTGAGAAAATACAGTAATTGATGCATAAGCTCTCATATTGTCATTACAATAGTTACTTGTGTTATTAACAACTGGACAAAGGCCTTTACAGAAAATAATCCTTAATTATCATTAATTAGTTCTTATTAAGTGGGTCACCGTAACAAAACACCACATGCATTTTAAAATGAGTTCGGAAGCCCTGTGATGTTTTCTTATCCAACAAAATTATATCTGAGTACATGCTAAAGTGATTCAAGACCACAAACCAATTATGAACTAGTCTTATTGTTTCATGATAGTCATACACAAATAAATTATAAAAACCATGTCATTTTCTATCATCATTTTTAAAGTCATGGACTCCATTAAATTGATTTGTACATGTACAATCTTTTAAGTGCTTGTACTGTTTTGACTTGTATATAATTCAACATTTTGTTACGAATCTATTCTATTATGTACCCCTCTATTGGTATCTTTATTGGCGATTTCGAATAACAAGTAATGTGTATGATTGCTGGTCTTTACAACATCTGCTGTATGGACAATGGCCTTGATAGCATGTTGACAGATTTTCATTTCCCTAAAGATAGCCTCATTTCCCTACTGGGAGCCTCACTGATTTGACCTCTTTTGTCGAATCTTGCCTTCTATCTGGTTTCAACTGGAATAACCAAACCTCTGAGCATATTTAATTAGCATGTAAATAACACTGCATAGCCATGTGGTTATTGTAACAATGTATATCATAATTAAAACAAGAATGAATTGCTGATTTAGAGGTGTTTATTGATAACGCAAATATAGTTGCCCTAATACATGAGGATTATCACAATTGCAGTTAACTGGAAATAGTCTTTTTTCTCTTTGCAAAAGCTACAATTAAAAACTGCTCTGAATAAATACAGTCTTGTACACTGACAAAATTTCTCTCTCTCTCTCTCGTGTGCACACGCTTTAACTAAAACGTGTTTTTAAGTTCTTTATATTTTTTATTGTAATTTGAAAATGAGGTTGTTGCTGCAAGAATATAAGCTGCAGTTAGTTTCTTGACAATGTGGACTCAGATCATTGTGTAGACCAACAAGTCTCCAGAATTTGATGAGCTTGCGCACTGAAACATTATGCTCTCTCTCTCTCTCTCTCTCTCTCTCTCTCTCTCTCTCTAAAAACAAAACAAAAATCTTTTTGAGTACTTTTATTTTTATTGTAATTGGATTCTTGAGTTGAGAGTAGAATGAGACAGAAAATATACATTTATTTTATATGTTTTTTTTACCATTGGGTTGTTGAGTAGCATGTGTTCCATAGAACTTGTTCAGGTATGATCCCTTTATTTTTTGCACATGGTCAGTGCCATAAAATGATAATTATTTATTTTACATATAATTTTTTGTAGACTGAAATTAATAATTATTTTTTTAGTTACGAAAAATTACATGAAATACAGTACTACCTCACAAATCCAACCCTCCCAGATTAAAACCTTTTGGTTGAAAAGCAAAAAAGTTATGTGCCCACCTAGGGGCAGTTAGATAGAGTGATCTCCCCTTGATACAGGGATTGGTACCATGAAATGTCAGTTATTACTTCCATTTGTGCCAACTAGCATACTTTCTATAGACAGAGAGGCCTCGCAAAATCCATGGAAGCAGTTTGGAAGTTTTCTACCATAAAAACATGTTGGAGTTTCATCTTTGAAGGGAAGTACAGGGCATAGTTTCTGAATTTTTCAGCATTTTCACTTTGCCATCTTCACACACTTAGGTTCCCATGGTACTTACCTGGCAGGTCTTCATGGCGTCCACTTACATTGCTTTAAACCATATTAATAAGTGCATGTCTGGTGCATGATATAGAGATTCATTTAATGTTGCTGTTTAATTTCTGCTATGTCCTGATACATACAGGTAAGTTTTCTATATTATCTTGTCTTAGCACCCACTTCATAGTTATATACATGACATTATACTGATTTTATCTGAACATCACTGGCCCTTTCTTACAGGTAATGTCTTATAATGGATATTGTAACGTCCATTTTGTAAGCATCAATAATGTTGCTTTAGGGCCTTTTTTATGTGCAGGTATAGTGTATACTATAGAAACTCATTTATATTACTGTATAGCTTCTGCTTTGGTCATATGCATACATGTATGTTTTCTCTGCCATATAACTCTTGTTGCAGTAATCCACGACCACAGTCATACCTGCCATAACACTCCATGTCACATGATAAACACAATTTTGGACTCCCGCCCCCCCCCCCCTCCGGACCTGATTTTCAAGAATCTTTGTTCCAAAGTTTTTCAACATAAAGAAAACTTCCAATATTTCTTGACCACTGTGATATATTTTTTTAATCTGTAGTATGTATGAACATTAAACATTCCTGCTCATCCTTGGGCCACACAACTGAGCAATTTAAAGGTAAGGTGGTCAGAGATAAACACCACCTTTCGGAGATTACTTAATTGGCTAGAGTGATGTGTCATATCAAATTTTTCTGTGGGCATGTCCATTTAACTAATTTACATAAGGTACACAAAGTAGAAGAGCCAAATTCATCTGAAGTTAAATATATCAGTCAAAGTGAATGCAGAAGAACACATGACTGCTGCTGAATAAGAATGTTGAAGCTAACTTTAATAATGTTTCTGATCCGCGGCAATGTTTCTTTGAAGTTGGATTTTTACTCCAGATATAAAATGCAAAACATGATTATTTCAGTTGTTGGAATAGTGTTCAAGTGTGATTAATGTGTGAAGAGTGTGATTTATTAGGCAATATGCTATCAGAAAAGCCCAGCAAAAACAAATTTCAAAACTCCAGGTTAACCAAATTTTGCTTTGTCAAGCACAGCAGCAATGGGGAGAGTTTGATTCTACTGCAGATATCTTATTGATATTAGTCATATTGAAGTATATTATGTCCATAGAAATAGGAGCACTGTCTGTATATAGCATCACAGCAGTCTGATGCCTGGTATTTACTTTCTGCATACAAACTCAGATAGAAGAAGCACATGTGGACAATGTTTTCTAGTTTGATTAAATAATGGAAGTGATCCTAGGTTATGCCAGTTGGTATAGAAAATGACATTGATCAAGTCACTTTAATACTCATGGTTCAGTACCTTTTTGGGTTAGTATGTTAGGAAGTAAACTGGGAATCAATGTCCTTAAAGTCAGAGTTCTAGACTTATAAATGATGTTAATTTTGGAATTGGTGATGTTAGTTATTGTAATTGGTGAAGCTTTGACAATTTTGACTTGATCAATGAAAGAAGTTATCAGCCACAATAACTGACTACTGTCATCTAGGCTGCCATTGCAGTAATTAGTGCTGATTGGAGTTGCCTACCATTGCAGTGCATGGTGTTAGATAAGTTTGGTATAGAGTATACAGCTAGGCCTTACTCTTGATGTGCATATCTCAAAAGACTGCAAGCTCCCTGTATTAACATGATGCTGATCTAATCTCCAAGATGACTACCTTGATGGCTATGCTGGAAGTCTTGAAATAACTACATCTTCTGAATGGATGATGGTATTCCCATGTTGTTTTCACTAAAGGGCTGTAACAATTACTGTATCTCTCACATGTTCTGCAAGAAAATCTTGCTCATTTAACCTCAACCATAACACCACAGTAGCCATCTTGAAAATTTAGTTCTCACTACTCATCTTGCAAGAATATTGGAACCAACATAGGGTTTTCGCTAAAACATTTCTTACAATATTTAATTGCTTCTGAATGGAATTGATCGCTAAAACATTTCTTACAATATTTAATTGCTTCTGAATGGAATTGGTGCAGATCTGTCAACCAATATATCTGCACATATGTGAAGGAGTTTGAAAACCAGGCCGTATTGACCTTTTGTATTTGACCGAGCTTATGAAAACAGTGCCTTGTACATATGCAAGAGACTTTTGACCAGACTTTGCATTGCATTGAAAAAATTTATAGCACTTTGACACTGCCTATAAGGTGAAAAATCTTGACTATGTATTTTTAGCTGTATATGATTTGTGAGCATGCTAACACAAGGAAGAATGAATAGAGTTTTATACAACCCAGTTTGTGGATTTATGGATACAATGAAAACTACATTAAATTATGCCACTGAAATAATTTAACTTTTTTCCCTCAAAATTATAGTGATAATAGATTTAACAAAACGTAGCATGTGGGTATATCCTGACATTGTTTCAACTAGTTCAATAATTTTCTATTCATGTTATTAAGATTGAGGTCAAAGGGTCAAGGCGAAGAATCTTGTCCTGTTCTTACAGGTATTTTGTTAACACATTAGCTTAGGCATACAAGAAAGTAGATTTTGCTTCCAAATTTGTTTTGTCTTAATAACATCAAAAATGGTTCCAATATTCAGAAGTTAAAAGGACAGAAAATTTTTTTTTGTTGGATTCCTGGAAATTGTTTTTAACCAATCGAGCATCAGTCCCATTAGGCACTCTTGATTTTCATTTCTCAACTGTAATGTATGTATATTGCAATGAATCACCTTCAAATGCTACTACATAGATGCATCGTTGCAGTAGCAATGCAGTTCATGTTGGTATATTCCAGCAGGAGTACAGAGACTATGCAGAAAATGGTCATTGAAGTTATTGCACTGTTGATGAATTGTTACACCTCTGGAGATTTTGACGTGGACATGCATCTAATTGTGCATCATCCAGCCATCAAAATTTACTATTTTCAACTTTTTTTCCAACTCCACTGGACAGAATTTGAAAAAATTTCATTGGAAGCATACAATCATGAAGGTCTCCCAATTTTGTACAAATGATGCCAGTCTGCCATGACATTTTACCAGAATTGCCAAAAATAGAAAATCCTTTAAACAACTTCTTCATAAAAGTGCTGATGAGCATCTGATCAGATTTGACAGTAATCTTGCATACATGCCATTTAAATTTTCAAATGACTCTGATCCCCCATCCAACAGTGACTTTTTAAAAAAAAAATATCCCAACAAAATTTCACCAATTTTGGCAGTGCTACTTAGCATAAGTCCATTCAGATTAAAGATAAAGATGTTCATCCACCATAAAATGTTACCAGTGTTAATAAAAATTTAATAAACAAATACATTTTAAAAACAACTTGAAAGTATGAGCAAGCACCCTGGCATGATGACCTTTCAATTTTAAGCACCAATGCTGATTCATCATCAATTACAGTACTGTGGCTGTTACTAATTATAGAAAGAAACATTTTAATTAATTTAAAAAAATTAAACAGGAATTGACCAAATTTGACAGAAAGGAACCATGTATAAATGTATTAAAAATTTGTACAGATGATGCTGATCCACCATCAGATACGACCTGTTACTAAAAACAAAAAACCAAGAAAAGACAACCTAGTGGAATTTCTCCAAATTTTACAGAAAGCACTATAGCAAAAATGCTGTTAAAATTTGTAAAATGATTTTGATCCTCCATCAGTAATAAGATAAAAGTATTTAAACAACTTGAAAAGTGACCAGATTTTGCCAAATTTGGCACAAAGTCCTCTGACAATTTTATAGAAAAGGTGCATATCCATCATTAGTTATGTTGTCTGTTACTAAAAAAGAGACATTGTAATGGCCTTTCTCAAAAGCCACACAGAAAATTTAATAAATAATTGACAAAAAGCCCTTAAAAATAAAGGTCTTTCAAATTTTGTAAAAATGTTGTTGATCCACAATCAAATATAGCTTCTGTTACAAGAAAAAAATTAAAATTAAATAAGTTTTTTTTGTTGAAAATCGCTTGATCATTTATCAACAACTTTGACAGATTGCATTTCTCTTTATACAAAATGATGCAGATCCTTGATCAGTTCTAGCCATTGTTACTAAAAATAGAAACATTTTTAATTACTTCTTTTCTAAAACCACTGACAATAATTAAATAAATTAGACAGAAAACACCTTAGCATGAAGAACTTCTAAAAATATTAAAAATGACAGATGTCAATCTAGCATCCAGTATGGCTAGTGTTAATAAAGCTGAAAACAAACAACATCTTGAAAATTGGACACCAAGTATCCTGACTTGAAGGCCATTCAATTGTGTACAGAAGATCTGTCATCAGTTTTGGCCAGATTTGTTAGCTCTATATGATCACATCCCAGAACAACTTATGAGAAGTTCTGCTGTCCATTTTCTTTGCATATGTTAGCACAAGTTTGTTATTGCTACTTTTCAACTATTTGAAGGATAGCCATGAAATTTTGCACATACATTTATCCCATGGTCTGTTTGGTCCTAAATCAAAATGGTATGTTTTGGATATACAATATGACTGATACAGTGAAAATCTTGTTATTGCTACTCCTCAAGAATGGATGGTCATATCAGCACAGGGTTTTCTCTGAAAGGCTTGTGATGTCTACTTGGCCCTGAGTTCTTTTCAGCCAGTAGAGCATCAGTTCCATCGAGGGACTGTTTGTAAAAATATAGAACAAAATTTTCTAATAACTTCTTCTCAACGAAAAAGACACTTCTCAGAAACTGAATAAATTTGATAGAATGCACCAATATGTATTAATGAATGGGTTACACTTTTTATTATGGTATCAGCCTGCATGATACTTCATACATGCATCAAACATTGGACATTGAAATGATTTTGTTTAAAACCACTTGACAGAATTTCACCAAATTTCATTGAAAACAACAGAAAATAAGTTCTTTAAAGTTTATGCAAATGATGCCAATATGCCATCAATTTTTCCATCATTGCCAATAAAAGAAAACACTTTAAACAACTTCTTCCCAAAATGCAAATCAGTATTTGATCAAATTTGACAGAGGGCACCCTTATGTAATTTCAATGCCTTAAAGATGTATATTGATGAGTTTGATTTGCTATTAAATATGGCTGCAGTTATTAAAAATAGAATATGCATTAAATGAGTTCTTAAAAAACACCCAGCAGAATTTCACTGATTTTGACAGAAAGCACCTTAACATACTGACTTCAGATTTATAAAAATATCTTGAACAACCATAAATATTGTTTCTATTACTAAAACTAAAAGTAAAAAAATTAAAAAAACAAAGATGTAAACTACTTTTTTAAATTATCACTCAAAAATATTTCATCTTATTTGACAGAATGTATTATGCCCAGTGTTTAGTGTTTGTTTTGTTCTTTCTGAGATGAATAGCCTAATAACCTGTAGCATGTGAATGTTGGGAAACTGTTTAGAATTGGGATAAAAAACAACACAAACGCCGATAATTCCGTGCAACTAGTTTCGCATTTAATACATGCTTCTTCAGGCACAAAATGTTTTGAAAGAAACGGATGATGTCTTTATATTCTTAAATAACAAACTGTTTAGTAATTGTAGTGTTACTAGGTTTTGTGTGAATGGAACTGATTAATAAGTGACTAGGTTTTGTGTGAATGGAACTGATTAATAAGTGACTAGGTTTTGTGTGAATGGAACTGATTAATAAGTGACTAGGTTTAGTGTGAATGGAACTGATTAATAAGTGACTAGACTTTAATACATGTTTCAAAAATTTTCCCCACAAAATTCTGTTTATACTGACAATATTCAATGATTCCTTGCAGCTTTCGTCAATCCCACATTGGTGGGAAGTGAGTCACATTTCTTTCAGCAGCTACTGCGTCAACAGTTCATTAAGGTTTGGGTTAAAGTTTTTAATTGGGCTACATTTCCTAAACTATTTGTTAAATTCTCATCATGTTTTGACATGAATCATTTGATTCAAGATAATTCATTCTATAAATGTATTTGATTGTCCATTTAAACTTGCCATCAAGGTCACAGTCATAACAAAATTTGCATGAGGCTACAGTTAAAACTTTCTCATTTTCATTTATTTTTCCTAGACCCATTGAATGCTTTTTGTCATATTTGCAATGAATGGAATGAAGAAATAATTAAAGAGCTAAGACAGTGTGTTCTTTGACATGTTTTCTTTCTTCTTTAACATTGGATCAGGGTCATAGTCATTACAAATTTGTCATAAGAAGTTCTTTCATTGCTAATATTTCCCATAGTATTTAATGCATTTTGTTAATACTTTGGATTAATCATTACGAAGCTAAGACAAGTAATTCTGTGATGTACATACTGAGTCTCTTGACCATGTCATTGGTCATATATGTTTGATATGCCATTTGTCTTATATATTTGATATGCCATTGGTCATATATATTTGATATACCATTAGTCATATATGTTTAATATGCCATTGGTCATAGATGTTTGATATACCATTGATCTTATATGTGTGATGTGCCATTGGTCTTATATGTGAGATATGCCATTGGTCTTATATGTGTGATGTGCCATTGGGTCTTATATGTGAGATATGCCATTGGTCTTATATGTGAGATATGCCATTGGTCTTGTATGTGTGATGTGCCATTGGTCTTATATGTGAGAGATGCCATTGGTCTTATATGTTTGATATGCCATTGGTCTTACATGGTTTAATATGCCATTCGTCATATAATAGAATAGTGTTTTATTCAGCCTGCATTAGCATAATGTGAAATGGCTATCACTCTTTGATACCAACAACAAAGATTTAATTAACAATGTCAAAGTTTTGTGTTTAAGTTTCTTGCCAGTCAGAAAAGGGTAGTAGATGATACATCAGCACATGGATACAAGTGAGACTGTAGTTTCTTGTTAATTTTTAGTATGTCTTTAGAAAATCGGGTGGATATTATTTTCAGTGTGAATTTTTTTTCCAGCAAATATTGAAGTTAATAATTCCATTATAGGAGTTGAGGTATAAAGGTGACTGATTAAAGGTTGGAGACACTTTTGTTTTTGAAACTTTATAACTTTTTTTTTTCATCTGATAAATATACAGAATGTATACACTTTCTCAGTGGTTATACAAATAAATGCCACAATGATGACTTATGATTCAACAAATTCTCCTCAGAACAAAAGAAAGTTTTAAAATATGAATTTCAGACATTCTTAAAATTAGTTTTGAACAAAGATTTCTCAGTCATCTAACATCACACACAAATTAAGTGTGATATAGCCAGGTATATGTTTTGGTGAACTGTATCAAGACAGTGTGATAAAATATTGTTTTTATATCATAGCTATTTAAGAAATAGGTGGATTTTAAGTCTTTAGACATGTCAATCATAAAATTACAAACCATTGTAATTTCAAAGTCATATATTGAATATTCCCAGCATGGTTCGCTAATTCTTATGTAACAGTAGATTTATAACCAT
Organism: Megalonaias nervosa; assembly: GCA_016617855.1. Taxonomy (NCBI): domain Eukaryota; kingdom Metazoa; phylum Mollusca; class Bivalvia; order Unionida; family Unionidae; genus Megalonaias; species Megalonaias nervosa. Next base: position 47,399 of record JAECUM010043239.1, read on the forward strand.
GACATCAAAATTTTTTATGAAAATAAGAGTATTTGAAATAGGAATATTTAATAAATTAGAAATGTTTACAAGAAATTTACGGGTGAACATACATGACATTTCTTTCTAGTGGTTAGTACTGGTACTCAATCTTTAAACAAATTCTGTTTTTCGGATATAAGCATTTAAAGTTTTATGTCTGACTCATATAGATGAGGAGAAATTATTATTCTAAAAAAGTCACCTTTCCTGCCTTCAGTCCAGGTAAGCAACTGTTCATTATGCAAGTGTGTTCTTCAAAATATATGTTAATCTTTCAAACATGTGTTTCTCTCATAGATTCTTATGATATATTTTACCTTAGAGATTCTATATTTTCATAGGCCTGGTTGGTTATTCTTTATTTGCAGCTTCAGAAGAAGACGAATATCACCGTAACTCAGACTGCTTCATGTGTGCAATCCTTTCTCATGGTAAGGAGGGTACTGTGTATGGAAAAGATGGAGCTATCGAGCTTGAGAATCTTCTCAAATATTTCAAGGGCAAAGCTTGTCCTGGTCTTGTAGGAAAGCCAAAGATCTTTTTCATTCAGGTACATTTTTTTTCCCATTGGTAATACCGGCCATCTAATGATTTGGATGGCAGGTTTATGATTGGAGAAATCTTTCTAAAAATTGAAATTTACCAAAAGAGGGGTTGATGGGCTTATCAACACATATGAACTTATCACATGACAGGAGAATCACAGCAAATAATCATTTTGCAAGCCAAAATTTAACTAAAGTTTTCTCCAACATTGTTGTTATGTACAGGAAAAATACTACACTTAAACATATTTCTGGTGACAGTTTTTGTCAAGTCTGAACACATATTAAGCTGTGAAGTTCATGTACTAACAAAATCATCTAAACTTGAACTGTTACTCCCTAACTTATTACAAACATCTGTTGTGATCCAAAATCTTTTGTTATGACACTTATTTCAGATAATAGAAAATAAATAATTTAAGCATAATCGTGCTTACTAGGATATTAAAAAAAGTACATATAATACTTCATAGTATGCATAAAGTGTATGGGTATTTGTTATACTTTGTGGTATGCATAAAGTATATGTATTACTTCATAGTATGCATAAAATATATGGGTATGTGTAATACTTCATGGTATGCATAAAGTATATGTAATACTTCATAGTATGCATAAAGTATATGGGTATGTGTAATTCTTTGTAGTATGCATGAAGTATATGTAATACTTCATAGTATGCATGAAGTATATGGGTATGTGTTATACTTCATGGTATGCATAAAGTATATGTAATACTTCATAGTATGCATAAAGTATATGGGTATATGTAGTACTTCATGGTATGCATAAATTATATGTAATACATCATAGTATGCATGAAATATATGGGTATGTGTTATACTTCATGGTATGCATAAAATATGTGTAATACTTCATAGTATGCATACAATATATGGGTATGTGTAATACTTCATGGTATGTATAAAATATATGGTATGTGTTATACTCCATAGTATGTATACAATATATGGGTATATGTTATACTTCATAGTATGTATAACATGTTGGTATGTGTTATACTTCATATTATGCATAAAATATGTGGGTATGTGTTATACTTAATAGTATGCATAAAATATATGGGTATGTGTAATGTTTCATAGTATGTATACAATATATGGGTACATGTAAAACTACATAGTATGCATAAAATATATGGATGTGTGTAATACTTCATAGTATGCATAAAATATATAGTGTGTGTAATACTTCATAGTATGCATAAAATATATGGTATAGTATGCATAAAAATATATGGGTATGTGTTATACTTCATAGTATGCATAAAATATATGGGTATGTGTTATACTTCATAGTATGCATAAAATATATGTGTATGTGTAATACTTCATAGTGTACGTAAAATATATAGGTAGATTTTCACAACGGATGTAGATGTTGATTGATATTGATGGAGTTTGAAGAGTGGGTTAAACATAGGTTGTATATGGCAGACAAGGTTGTCACATGTTTTTCTTTTTTTAAAGTAATTCTTTATCAGTTGTTTCTTTTGTGTAGAAGTTTATAAAATGTTTGGAGGCTTGTATTGTGCTGATGTTTTGTTACTAATATTATTGTTTTTGTGGACACAGAAATAAAGCCCCCCCCCCTTAAAAAGGAAAAGTATCATACAATTATGACCTAAACTGGCCTACCCAGAGTGTAGTTGCATCAAGAATTGGTATAAATCATTCTGGGGAAGAGGGTGTAAAAATAGTCTCCCTTGCACATTGTTTGTCTTCATTCTTTATTTGTTGTTTCTTTTGTCAAGTAATCATGTTCCCAAGTGGTTAAGGGTCCTGTGGTATCCAAGCTCATGCTTGCTATTTATGTCATTTTTGTAATCACCTATTTTCTTGAGCTTTTAATTGTGTGGACTTTACTGGCAACAATGCCTTCAGGTTGTACATAGAACCTGTGTTGTATTCTAATCTCTGAAATGTGTAGGAAAAAAAAAATCACCGTTTTTTGTTATGTGGTTTATAGAAAATCTTAGTGGAAATTTTTATGAATAATTCAAATATCCATTTTTATCTCACAGTTTTCAGTAGTGAGGGCGGTTAAATGTCAAGACGAATTACACCAAAACATGCTCACATCATTTGCCAGTAAAAGAATATATTTATTTCTTATGTCAGTGAAGAAATTCAGGAGTGGTGAGGTTTTAAATATATATGTATATACCATAAATGAGGTTTTTGGCTCTTGCAGCAAATATCCCTTATGATCTTACTGTCCACTGGGAACCTCATTTGCATAACAGTAACAAAAGGGTGATATTTCGAGGGATTAATACAGGATTTCCAATCTCATGTACACCATGTAAAGCCTAGGATGGATAAATAGATAGGTGAATGGATAGATGGACATGTGCAGAAAAAGTAGAAAAATAAATCCTCTTCAAATAAGAAATGCATGTACAATAATTTTTTTAATATAAAATAATACTACTTCTATATACAGCACCAAACACAGGAATCTGAATGAAAGAGTGTTCTAGAAATGTTAAACAGAAACTTGTTCCATAACACTTCATAGGAACATGATCTTTTTTAGTGGAGTATCTTGCTGTATCTCGCTCTCTTCAAACAGGAATTCTTTAAAAAAATTATCCTTTTTCCCATTTTCTAAACCTCAGTTCTTGTAAGAAATATGATGGCTGTGTGGCCATTTTCAAATGATGTTATTGTTGCATTTTCTAAAAATAAAATAACCAGGTTGAGTTAATATCATTCACTTACTAGTTTTGATAAAGATAATTTTAACACTGAAAACAAGCTTCTTGCTGATAATTAATGTTGACTTTCCACAAAACAACTTTCTCATCTATATCCTGTAGTCAAAGTATGTTGTACGGGAAATTGAGACAAAAGACTAAATATGTGTAAACTGATTATGTTCTAATTGGATACTTAATTATAATTGTATGACCATCATCTTGTAGCAATTTGTCATTCAGACTGTTTTTGATGTGTAATGATGCATATTTTATTCTTACTGAGAAAATTGATTTTGATTTTATGGTAGTAAAGGCACATTTATTGTCCTTCCTAAAGATCATTGGAGCCTATGAAAGATGGTCTAGCTGAGTAGGACAGCTGGAAAGAGTGTAGTATGTGCAAGTTCAACTTGAAAATGTTCAAATGATTTTTTTGAAATTTCCGTAATATACTTTGGAATCTTTTTGACAAGAGGTGGTTGTTTTAAGGAAATAGATACTCAAATGAGTAATTGGAGCATTTGCCATTTGTTTCATGTGGTGAACTCGGTTCCAATCCACTTTTATCCAGTAAGAGTTCCAGTCTACTTTTACCAGTATCTTTAATGAAATAAGTGCTAATCAGCTCCATCAGCACTATCTAGTATCCCAGAAATATTGGGTACTCTTAATTCACTGAAATGAGTAGCAACTAAAGCCAAAATGGGTAGCA